>CM055276.1:67481450-67564198 GCA_029237695.1 Conchocele bisecta | reverse complement strand
CGCTGAATTGGTATTCCTGGGCCAGGGTGTGGAATTTCTTCATCAGATTTGCTGGCACCTTTTGAAATTAAAATCATATACATATCCCAATTCAAAACCATTATTAATAGAAGCTAAACATGTATACTTTATCATTTATTCCATTATCATGATTATCACATAAAGCATATACTAATAAAGTATAAACACTCATAGTAAGCATGATATTACTTCCTTTCAATGGTAATATGACCAGTGTAGGCACATATCAGCCTGCACATTCACATACAGGAGTGTGCTAGCAGAATAATATCCAGATTGATCAAACCCCATAAAGCCTTTTTCTCAAGCCACGGTCACATATACTTTTCTTTATTTGTGATGCACTGTTAGAGAAACAGTCCACTTACTTCACTGGTGCTGCACTCCGTGCCGATGGAAATATTTCAAGACAATACACTTGAAAGATACAATAGGCGCCATTAATTGTAAAAACATGTTTCAAGACGAGTAGTAATTTTAGTGATTTTTTAACACTCATCTAGAAACATTTTATAATGGCGCATGTTGTATTTTTAAAGTGGATTGTTTTACATTTTCCACCGGCGCGGAGTGCAGCACCAGTGTAATAATGATAATTCAGATGCGCCATGTGATTTTGTATCTACAACAATGGGCGTAATTTCATAATTTTATTTACAAAATTTACGATATTTTCCTGGAATGACACCGAAGGTTGTCGAAATTTTCAGAGCAAATGCAGAATTTTATTCCGCAATTGCTTTGATAATTTCATCAACTTTCAGCATATTTCATGAAATTGCGCACCTATTTGTAGGTACAAAATCACATGGTGCGTCTCGATTATACAGACAGTATATCTGCATTGGCAATATATACATTGAAGTTCACATACAGGACTTGCACACCAAAGTAATCACCTTTTTACACGCTTGTTTTTCTTAAATTCTGGCATCTTTCTACAGTCTGGGCAATAGGTATATATATCCGGGTGCCATTTTTTTAAACCAAGTTCAAGGTCATTTCAAGGTCATTGAACTTTATGCTTGACGGAAGTCGAAAATTGCCAATATATGAGCCAATGGAGTCATGGTCCTTAACTTGGAAATTGGTGTAAGTTGTTGAAAAACATTTCAGATGGATATATTAAAGAATTTACGTAAACTACACTAATATTCTGTTTATTATTATCATATTTTCAAGATGGCCGCCAAAAATCTGGTATTTATGAGATTTCGGTTGACTTGCTACATATTTGTGTAATGCTAAGCGCCTTCACCTATATTCAAAGGTTAATTCTTTCAACTGGAATAATATTGCAGTTAATATACTCCATTGTCAGAAAACTCAAAATGGCCGCCAAGTAAATGGCAAATCCATAGTAATTTACTAAATATAACTGTGAGAATTTGGTTGGGGAGGAAATCAACACTTCTCTCACTTTTCCCTGAGATTCCGTAACTACTAAAATGTGGACATATATTGAACCCTGATTTGATCGGCTAATAACATCATGCTCTGCATGACTTTTCATTCTTATATTTTTACAGTATAGTACAGTCCCATATATTTATATCAGCGGTCTAATAAACTGGAGTTCTAAGTAGTATTACGTGTAATAATCGTAGTATGCATACATTTCGGAAGTTCTACTGATACGTCATGTACCCACGTGACCGCAAAGGGAAATAACTGTGGTAAGAAAAATAAGGGGAAGTTAGTCATGCAGTGACGGCTGGAAAAACTGTTTGTCCGAAATATGAAATCCGTAAAAGAACGGCACATACTGGTCGGATTACTGTACAATTTGTTTTATTTGATATATAAGCGTATCGCGAAAACAGAAGCTTGTTATATCTCCTTTAATGCAAGTTTTGGTGAGCAGATTTAGCACATTACATAGCATTCCATATTTGTTTGAATTGTATTCTGTTTAGAAACACAGTTGACTCCAGTGTATGCCCTATTCGGTCTTAATGGATGTATGTATGGATCAATAGTGGCTGTAAAAGCAATGAAATTAAGTGATACAATAAGATAACATGAAATATGAAAACTGTATTAAAATAACAACTAGTTAAACAGTTAAAAAGGTTTGTTATTAGCTGAAATATGTGTAGTTCGAAAACAAAATGGACATGTAAACTTGCATAACTTTTGACAGAGTTGGCAGTTTTGGGTAGGCTTTTGGAACTTTGATTTGTATTTTCGCTATCTATCAGTTGACTTGAAAACAATTTGTTTTCTTCTTTAATCATTACTTACTATTTTTCCATAATCGATTATACAAATTCATAATATTTCGATTGATTAATTGATTATAATCGATCATCGGCACATCACTAATGGAACATATACGTATTTCACTGATCATCACATTTTCATGATACTGCTCCTCGAAAATTTGTGGGGGCAGCATATAGTTACTGCTTTGTCCATCCATTTGACATAGATGCATAGTGCTTGCGCCCATATCTTAAAAAATAACCTCCGATTTCAAATGATACATGTACCTTAAACTTTAGGAAGAATTCAATAGATTTTGCTCTATAAAGAAACTACAAGTATTCATTCATGCCACGTCACCGAACTAGTCTGTAACAACGAAAACAAAATACTATTGGCCGTATTGGGTGTATCCTACTTGAAGCGTCATGGATTTTGGTCTATAAATTTAAATCCTTATCACCGAGTCGAAAATGAGATTATGTGATAGAAAAGAGTACACGAATACATAATACCTTCGACATTATCAAATTAGAGCAAAAGACGATAACTGTAAACACGCCACATGCACAATGATGGCGAGTGATCTTGTATTTATAAAGAAAGGATTTCACTATAAGGTTTTACTTTCATTTTTCATTTTGCACAATTTTTATTTTGTTATTTTTAAGCATAATTCACACGACGGATAGTTCATTTGACAACGTTATGCAATATATGCTACTGTTTAATAGTTTGTATTATACTATGGTCGTTTGTGCACTAATAGTTGAATTCTTCCTTCAACAATTATCGTCTCAGTTGATACCAATCTTGTCATACATGTTGAAATGATATCTCGGGCAAGTTGTCGCATCGGGGAAAGAAAAGATGAAAACAGATAACCTTGTTTGATAATCGCTGTTCTCTCATTTTGTCATTTCAGAAGATGACCGGGTCACCCAGACTTGTCGATCTGCACAAGTCACCTGGAGTCGGGGGCCCCTTTTGTATGTATCTTAACATGCCAACTAGTACCAAACATCCTTTATGCATGACCATAATCAATAAAATAGGCAACTACTCATGGTTTTAAAGATGGAGGTCCAATGAGGTAAAACACATATTATTATAGGCAATATGCAAGCACATGATTATAACTGTTCCACCTGGTTAAACAATTATATGAGGTTGATATATGAAAACCTTTACATATATATTATTTAAATATTTATACCTGTCGCGTGTCATTCCCAACCTTTGCTTTTGGAATTGCGTCGTTCTGTGACCCGACTTGTGTGATATGACGTATTTCTGGGAGATGTACAATGCTCCAGATAAGTAGTGCATTGTGTGTTGTTTTTATAGTAAATACCTTATATACTTTGTAGGTTTATAAGATATTCCAAAATATAAAGCACTAATATTTCTTGCAGCATGCACATAGTAGATAGAATCATATTGTTTTACCTCATGATTGAAAATCCATCTTTAAGCTTGTTTGTGTAAATTTAAAAAAAACATCGTTTTTGCTAGATTTTGGGTGCTAAAATGTGCACTGTGCGGTATACGTGACATCCTGTGTGACATTTACCAGATAATGTTTGAGTTAAGAGGATCCAGAGTGTTATCATTCTGCCTGAGTAGCGGTATACGTGATGCCCTGTGTGACATTTACCAGTTAATGTTTAAGTTAAGATGATACGGACTGTTGTCGATTTTCCCAAGTCGCACTGAGTAGCGGTATATATGACGTCCTTCTGAACTACTTCGTAATCGGACATTAAGCCTCATTTCACTCACTCATTATATAAATAAAACATATGCAAGTATTAGTAACATACTGAACAACAAAAAATGACTAGACCAAATCAATAAGACTGCATGAAATAAAATCATTGTAAATGTTGTTGTTCAGTATGTTACTAACACTTGGATATATTTTATTTTGTATTCCTATGCATGTATATTCTATTCTGAACCATAATGCATATCATAGAGACACTGTATTTTGTTGTTAAAGTGCGTTAAGCGTATTGCTTACAGGCACAATCTCAAATGGGCTGCTTTGCTCACACTATCTTAGAACACGCAGGCTCAGTATTTTAAGTTGTGAAGAAGAAAGGTATAGCATATCATTTGTTAGATTTTCTCCACTGAAAGATATCAGGTTTATGCATGCACTAATGTTTATACCGGCACTACTTTTCAGTAAGTGCATGCTTAAATAAATATATGGGCTCAAAAATGCATCAGCGACTTTGTGCTCCTCGTGTTGGAATGATTTATTTTTTAAAGAAAATCACTAAAATGTCATTTCTATGTTAATTGGACTTCAAATTGAATTGTATTGCATTCTGAGGCACTCTTCAGCGGTTTTCAAACATTTCGGCAAAACAATTCGTGCTCGACACTTCACATACTTGTATAACAAATCATTACTATTTGGCATTTTCAAATGTTGGCATGCCTGTGTTTGAGTAAAAAATAAAATTAATTAGAAATATGAGTTAGTCTTAATTATTAGTAACAAAAAACCCCATAGCAACATCGGATAAGTCAGTGTTGTGACAACCACCTCAAAACTGTACACTTGTAAGTAGTAGCAACGTAAACATGCAAATACGTTGCTATTTGATGTTGGTACAACGTATTGTTGAGCAGTCGGAGGAAATCGTTACAGTAAATAGTGTACGACCTCGCTGTTGAACGGACTAAAGTAGAGCAATTACGAAATATATAGCGTTATGAAATGTCCGGGCGGGTGGGCTTGACTGGTACGAACCCAAGGAATCTTTCAGGTAGGGAATGCCCAATCTGGGACCCCCGCTGGGAAACGAACGATACGGTCTGCTCACCACCGGAGACATAGTGCTCTATCAATTAACTTATAAAGTAGTGACTGCTTACATGCGGGGACCGGTATTTTAGCGGGTGGGGATAACCATACGTGCAAATGTGCACAAATAATTTACCATATTTTTATTCGCATCTTCCTAAATCTACTTTTAATAATTAAGACCAATAACAGTGGCCAACCATTGACACTATTGACAGGACAACACGACTCGTAGGCGTAAACGACATGACCAGTGACAACTGACAATTGACCCCCGAAACTGACTGGGGACCCATTTTGTCACTAACCATGCATGTCCATTTCCCGTCACTTTACAGAACAATGGAACGCCGTGATGCCGATGGGTCTTTGAGGTGGTACGTATATATATATATATATATATATGTGTGTATGTATGTATATATATATATGTATATGTGTGTGTGTGTATGTATGTGTATATGTATATGTGTATGTGTCTGGGTGTGTGAATGCATATATATATATATATGTATTTGTGTGTATGTGTGTGTACATATGTATATGTGTATGTACGTGTGTGTGTGTGCTTGCGTGCGTGTGTGCGCGTGCGTGTGTGTGTGTGTGTGTGATTGATCGAATGGGGGCTGGGCTAAGTGATGGGGTGTGTGGTTGGCGGGTGTATGGATGGGTTTTTGTGGTCCACTAATTCAATGGAATTGGGCTAAGTGATTGAGTGAGTCAGTGGGGTGAGGTAGTCAGCTGGTTGAGTGGAGTTGTGCAAAATCGCCTCCTTTTGAGGCTTTATTTTTTAGCTTTACTACAGGTACTCCGGAGCTACCGGGGGAACTGGAGGTTTCCTCCACCAGGAGTAATTGCTTTTTATGTCGAAATTGACAATCTGCATTACTCCAATATAGACAAAAATCAGACGATTTAATGTTTATTAGTCTATTTCGGCCAAAATCTGACGGTGTGGTAGGTGACTCAAAACTAAACTAAAATTAATTAAATGCTAGTAAATAACAAAAAGAAATATATATATATATAACCCAATTAACAACACAAAATCAGCAATTACGGTTATCATGATAGGTTAATATAGCATTCTGATACAGCACAGTAACATAGGGTGAGGGTGGCACATCAAATACCATACCGTCAGAAATCACTTTCTTCTTCTCTTCTCTTCTCGATGGTGATTAGGTAGGATTAGGAGTGAATGCAATTATAAGTTAATTACGTAGAGCACACTTGCTAGACATTAGTGACTCAGATAGTACACTTGTCACTTAATTTCATTTGATCAGTCCGTATGCCACTCAACACGCACGATACACGTAAATTAGTATGGGTTCCACTCAATCATCTCTAATCGATACCCAGCCATACTATATCACACACATATAAGCTGATGGGTGCTATAGGAGGCCTCAAATTATAGGTTACCATGCCTGCATAGATTCTCCTATATTGACGCACATTTTTGGAGCCTGAATTATAAATGCAACATTTATCATAATTCGGAAATATAAACCAGACCGACGACCATCGGCCTGCTTCTTTACTGGGCTATATATCCCGGGTATGGAAGGTGTTCGAGCCAATTCCAACCCTTAAAATGAGCCGAATTGAATCGGACGAAAACCGACGTTTCTGCGACGTTAGAGTGCATCTTGTGGCAACGTTGCATGAACATGTATTGTTTTTGGGTGGTTGTCGAACCTGGCTATTCGATGTTAAAACAACGTTACTCCAACGTTGAAGAGTTTTTGTTTTGATTGTTTGTTTATTAGTGTTTAACTGCCTATCAACAGCTAAGGTCATATAAGGCCGGGCAAACGGGTTCAATCCCATTTTAACCTGCTGCATTGGGGGAAAAATCCCAAAATCAGAACGGAATATTTGCATCGAGAACAAATATATTCAGCCCTGAAATTAGAATAACCTGACCTGGTGCCAGGTCCATACCACACCAAAGTCACTTGGCCCCTTCCCCTAAAATAGGATTACGAACCAACGTTGAAGATTAGTCGGAGGAAATCGTTACAGTAACGTACGTTGCAGCAACGTTTAAATTTTTTACGTTACCTTAACGTATGCCGTACGTTTTATGCAAACGTTGTAGCAACGTCGAATGCCAACGTTAGGATACAACGTTGCTGGACCAGCTCACAACAAGAAACATTTACGTTGTCGCAACGTTGAAATGCAACGTTCCGTAACATTGTTGGCAAACGTTGTAACAACGTGAAATACCAACATTGTGAAGCAACGTTGCTGGACCACCTCAAAACTCTACACATTTAGGTCGTAGCAACGTTGAAATTTTACGTTACCTTAACGTTTGTTTGTGTATTGGTGTTTAACGGCCTATCAACAGCTAAGGTCATGCAAGGCCGGGCAAACGGGGTTCGATCCCATTTTAACCTGCTGCATTGGGGGGAAGATCCCAAAATCAGAACGGAATATTTACATCGAGAACAAATATATTCAGCTCTGAAATTAGAATAACCTGACCTGGTGCCAGGTCCATACCACACCAAAGTCACTTGGCCCCTTCCCCGGAAATAGGATTACGAATAATTGTAATACTCACATACGTGGTATAACCAGATTCAACTGTCACATACAAAATGCCAAACGACGTATGTGAGGGCCAAACCAGGTCTCCAGTCGGAATTCCGGTAAGGATGAACCCCGATCGTTAAAGTACCCATCGCATTCTCCCACCTGCCACCCACTTGTTACCTTAACGTACCACATCACGTTGTCACAACGTAAAATTGTTAGCTGGGAACCGACACTGCTAAATGTTTAAGCCATGTTGTGATAGTCAAAGGTAAACTAATATTCAGGGTGGCATGCATGTGTGGTATTCGTACATATTCATAATACATCAAGTGATCATTCAAGGGATAGAAAAGCTGACATATTGGAGAAACTCCAGCAAAGCATAACCAGACCACGGACGGACGGACGGATGGACGGCAAGACGGACGGACAGTCCAATTATTATTTTTCTCCTGGCGTGTTCTACCGAGCCTGGTGACATAAAAACAGATGAATGGCTAAATGGTGTGTACTAGACGAGTAAGAGCTGTGCCTCATTTTATTGTGCTGTGTCCTAGATCAAGGTGTATGATCACGTAGTTACAACAACAACAACAACAAGTACATACGGAAACTTCCAGAAGCTCTCCGATTCAAAGTACGTATTCTTTTATTTTGTCCTTATTATGTAACGGATATGGCGCATCAAACGCGTCTTGTTAAAGGTACATGCCCACGCAGTAGGTTATAATATAGTGATACAGATACTTTTGTATATTTTTTACGTATGACATTTTCTGGCAAAATAAACATTCATTCACCATTACCCCACGTATTGATTGGCATTATTATACATTTTATTTTAGACGAAAATGTTCACACCGATATCAGGGGCGATTACCGTGTTTCCTTAAAATGTTAACTGACATTACTATTTATTCTCTGTATTTATTTTTTGATATGCAATGATCATACTTTATAATCTGTCGAAAATATTATTTTTTTCAGGTGACGCATTTCATTAGTATAAATAAGTAAACAATATCATGCCTCATTTGCATATGAAAATAGCCTGATACCAACACGCGTCACTATCAGTAAAATAAATATTACTAAATGATTATATCTGTTTTCCGGGCACTTGTAATTTTTAGAACTGGTGGAATAGTGACACAATTATGCACTTATTTAATTCCTATAAAGAACATTTTTTGCTGACTGAGTGGGCATGTACCTTTAAGCTGCATTTGGTGGTCTCGGTACTTTGGCCCAAACTTCTGTCGTTTTTGAGAGGAATCGACTTCGCAAAAATGACATAAGTATTTGTCAAACTCCCGGAATCGCTAAATGCAGCTCATGAAGACGCGTTTGCTGCGCCATATTTCATCAAGATCTGTTGCCTATGAAGGAAAATATTAAATAATACTTACTTTAAGAGTGGGCGCGCTTTCAACACTTTCAGCCATTGTTGTTGTTGTTGTAACTACGTGATCATGCACCTTGTAGATGGACCATTGTATAATAAATGGGACCTTATGATATGTTGCTGTGATTGGAGAAATGGGCATTATGGGATGTGTGACCAGTACAGCTCCTGATGAAATAATACACTGATGTAACCTGATAATGATCGATATTGCGTGTTAGAAGCATGACAGATAAATCAGATCGACACTTGACCATGTTGACCGTAACATGATCATGGGCACGAAAAAGGTCGAGGTCATGTTAATGGGGGCATAAATGTCTTCCAAACGCCCACATGTATCGAGTGCCCAAATAGTGAAGCAATCCATCATATAATATTAAAGTTATATGATGATGAAGAAACTTGTACAATCGTTTTGGACGAAACTAAAGATAGCAGAGTTTCCACAACCATGTGAAGGTCAAAAAGGTCAAGATCATGTTAATGGGGGCATAAGTGTGTTCCAAATGCTCACATGTATGAAGTAATATTAAAGGTATATGATGATCAAGAAATTGTTGCAACCTTTTGACATAAATATGGCTACGTGTTTCTGCAACAATGTGCTGGGAAAACAAATAAAGTTCATGTTAATGTTATGTGTGTGTTCCAAATGCTTATATGTATCAAGTGTCCAAATGTTGAAGCAATCCATCAAGTAATATTAAAGTTATATGATGATGAAGAAACTTGTACAAACTTTTTCACATTGTTGACGCACACAATACAATATTTAAACAAATTAATACCCGTAAAGATATTTTGTTGCTGAATGTATGGTTCCCTACCCCCCCCCCACCCCACCCCCATATATGTGCATTTCTGCTTGTATATGACATTGCCGTTGAACTAACATAAAATCCAAAGCAATCAATCCAAAGGAATTGATGTAAATGTAGACAGTGTAGACAGAAGTTTTTTCCAAAACACTGCCTGTGGATCAGCCTCGTAATCTAACCCATTAAGCAATTCTAACGAGTTCGGACGCGACTCTATGTCAGGTAAGTAGATTGGTACTACTTTATCTGGGTTTCTCTGGATACTGTCCATCAGCGACATGTCCTGTTGCCATTGATACCAGCCGTCCGTACATGCACCATTTGACACCAGCAGCAGCACAAATCCACTATGTGTGATAGCCATCTCCAAGTTCTTGAAAACACTCCGCCCAAGTAACTCGTCCCGGTCCTCTATATATCCACGCAATTTTTGGCCCTCCAGCCAAGTTAAAATTGTTTCTGCTACGTTTCTGTCGTCTTCATGGTGAAATATACAGAAGTCATACCGTCGCTCGGTTCCTGCCCCCGGGTTAGCCATGTCCTGGAAGCATAGAATTTTACAAGTTAACTGGTTATATTCAGAATACCAATACAATACCTCTCTAAACCGGACACCCAGGATTTGTGGGTGGCAGCTGGGAGCATGTGATTGGTAATTTAATGATCGGCATTCATCCTTACCGGAGACCCGGTTTTGGCCCTCATGTACGTCTTTGGCATTCTTGTATGTGACAGTTGAATCTGGTTATACCCCTTGATTGTATGAGTAATATGATTATTCGTAATCCTATTAATTTTCAGGGAAGGGGCCAAGTGGCTTTTGTGTGGTATGGACCTGGTGCCAGGTCAGGTTAGTCTAATTTCAGGGCTGAAAGCATCCCTAGACCGACATTGTGGGAAAATATGATTGAAATTGGTGAGGGAGTTGTTGAGAAAACATTAACAACTTAAACACATTTGCCTTACAAACAATGTGAACATAAGTCCCCAGCGACCATGAAATTGGGTGTTCGTATGCGAAATAAAGCACCATCCCTAGACAGACATTGTGGGCAAATATTATTGAAATTGGTGAAGGAGTTTAGGAGTTATTGAGAAAACATTAAAAACTTAAACGCATTTCCCTTACAAACAAGATGAACATAAGTATCCAGTGACCTTGACCTAGGGTGTTCGGGCGTGTGTCGTAAGCGAAACAAAGCACCATCCCTAGACAGAAGGTGTGGGCAAATGAGTGCCATGAGAAAAGGTGCATAAAGCCTTGAAATCCTAACCGAACATATCCATGCAGTCTCATCACAATATACCAGTCAAACAATGTCATAATGTAATTTGGGTGAAACGAACATAAATGTACTACATGTAGTCGATACATTCAACCGTGCCTGGCTTATGTGGCTTATCTGGCGCCCGACGCGTACCTTACATATCGACATCATTAACTGTGATTTACTTGAAACGTCATATGCTTCTTTATCATCATCCATACGTTTTAACGGTTTTAAACACAACTTTTAGTTTGACCATAACACATGTAAATTGTTACATATCCTACCCTACGTTTCACAATAATCTGCATTGTCACATTGGTAAATATATTTTTAAAATGTTCAGAAACCATAATTATGGCGATGCCTTTGAAACCCAATGGGGAAAGCTTTACTTAGTAGAGATATGTGGTCACAACTGCGAAATCTCAGGAGTCTTCACTGTAGGCATCAACAATAACAACCACATTTTTAATTTATTACACTCCTAACAAGTATTTAATTATTTGCATGGGTTTCACTGTGAGAGAAAACCAGCCGGCAACTGTTTACAAATAATACACACCAGTGAAGCGAACGCCCAAACATGTAATTGCTCGAGTGATTTCTCTCACACAGCGTGTGTCTAGGAACCACAAGCTACCATACAAAAGTTTCATTTTTACTTCTATTCGGTCAAAAAGAAGACTGGGCGAGTCTCCTGAATAATCTACATTGTTAACATATTTGATCACATTCCAGACATGCACTCAAATATGCATAACCATGATAACTCATAGAAATAAATGCGTAACTTGGAATTTAAATGTGTTAATGGCGTCATGTTTGACATAAAATAATGTGACATCAAGTCGTGGGGAAAATGTTGTCGGGCAATTATTAATACGCAAAGCACAATTCATTGACACTTCGTCACATTGATGGCTATTCACCTAGTGTCATTCGGGTGACAATGTACCTTGGCCTTCATTGGTGAAAGACTCACCTGCGCTAGCCTTACATTTCACCGTAGTGCAATTACTATTCTATTACCGGAATGGGCGTGGTTCGGTGCGGGAATCAAAGAGTTTAGCCCATAGTACATACATAGTATATGCACATTTTATTTCTCTATTACCGGTATTCAAATAGCAACAGCATTGGCACGGAATTCATGGTACAGCCAGCGGAAGATCATCCCGTAACATAATAAATTGAAATTGAACTATTGAAAAAGCCATCGCAATATAAAAATGTTTCCAAGTTTAGTCAAAACGGGTGAGATAATCCATGACCCGGGGGTCAAATAAAAAATCGAAATTTACTTCGCGCATCTACACACCATGAGGAATTAGTCGCATACCAAAATGAAGTCCCCAGCTATTACGGTTTAAAAGTATTCCTTCTTACAAGAAACGTGATGCACGGAAATCCGTAACAAAAACAGTATGCACATTTTTTTTCAAAATGTAGGTAAAATAATAAAAGAAGAGGGCCATGATGGCCCTAATTCGCTCACCTGACTCCATGAACACCAGAGGAGAATGTGACATTGAGTTCATGTGTTTTAAAAAAATTGTGCTATTTTTAGATGGCGGTCATCTTGGATTAAGCGATGACTCTCATTTTACAAAATCTGAAAATGCTTCACCCAGCATTGGCCATGTGGTTCCTGAGAAAAAGACGTTAATAATCTTGAATAAATGGACCTTTTGGTGGCCATCATGGATGACATAACAATCCGATTCCGACAAATTTTGCACCAGAGTGATCGCCTCATTGATACCTTCAATTTGATATATGAAATGACCATATTCAGTCAAAAATAAAATTTGACCCCAATTTGACCCCACGGGCCACGCCCATTTTTGACCCCAGGGTCACCATTTTAAAAACTTTGAAAGAGCAATGTACATCGATCATTCCTACCAAGTTTTGTCGAAATCCGGTTGGCGGTTCTTGAGAAGAAGAATTTGTGCTATTTTTAGACGGCGGCCATCTTGGATTACGTAATGACGTCATTTTAACAATTTTGTAATCCCCCTACCTAAGGACCATGACCATGAAGTTTGGTGACTATAGACCCAATGGTTACCTAGGAGAAGACGTTTGAAAATGTTCACGGATGACGGACGACGACGGACGACGGACGACGGACGACGGACACATTGCGGTAACAATAGCTCACATGAGCTTCGCTCAGGTGAGCTAAAAAATGTTTATTTATATTTAATACGTGTAAGATAACAAACATAAAACAGAGCACGTCTTAACATGTGAATCCTTTGGCCAAAAATAAAAAGTTACGATCATGTTAGTGCCAGTGTAGAGGGTCGCTAGTTGCGAATGGTAACTCTTGAAATCTACTCCAGTAACCTCCGTAGCTTTGGCTACAGACGGTATGTGAGTAGATTGCAAGTTACCGTTCGCAACAAGACTCGAGAGGGTCGTATTACAGGGCTACTAAACTACTCATTGTATTCAATTCAATACTCATTGTAAGATAAATCTCTTACTGTCACCTGTGTGTTACAAGTGGGTGGGGCAATATTCAATGTTGCCTTTGGGTCGTATAACTTTAGGAGAGTCCTATGTAGACCGTAACAGTTACAACTTCTTTATGTTATCGGCAGCTTAAAAGGGACATGCGCACTTTTCTTTAAAAGTCGTTCCCACGACATAGCATCTCGTTACCACGACATAGCATCTCGTTCCCATGAGATACCATCTCGTTACCACGAGTTAGCTATGTCGTTCCCACGAGATAGCATCTCGCTACCACGACATAGAATCTCGTTCCCATGACATAGCATCTCGTTCGCTCGAGATAGCAACTCGTTCCCATGAGATAGGATCTCATTCCCACGAGTTAGCTATGTCGTTCACACGAGATAGCATCTCGTTACCACGACATAGCATCTCGTTCCCACGATATAGCATCTCGTTACCACGAGTTAGCTATGCCGTTCCCACAACATAGCATCTTGTTTCCTCCAGACAGCATCTCGTTTCCACGACATAGGTAGCCAATGAAAATGAAGCATAATTACCGCCATATTTCTTTCAGCCAGAGTTGAATATAGTCCGGCAGCCTAAATCCGATTTGGGGCTTTACCTTGTTTTGAATAACATAGTTTGTTATGACTGACTTTGCATGTACATGCCTTCTCGTTTTGAAATCCAACTAATGACAAACTGTCACCCTTGAGTGTTTTGAGTGTTTTGCATAAATTCAAGATGGCTGCCAAATACATATAGTGTGCCATATAGTTGCATTCATATGAGGAAATTAAGCAATTTAAGAGCGTAAACTGGGCGTATTTGACATAGTGATGAAAATTGGCAACTTTAAAATTCAATTCCTTAACTGCAATATGGGGAAAAATCCAAGATGGCCACCAAATGTGACCATTTAACATAATTTCACTAGTTCGTCACAACAAAGAGTATGCTTTTAATAATCTTGAGTTTACTGAAACAATGAGTGTTGGTTTTTGTAACTTTGCTGTGAAATTGAATAATAGTCTAAATAGCAGAACTCCAAAAGTGACCGCCAATTATAAATATATCACATTATACGTGCAATCGTATCTCTACATAAGAAAACATATATAATTGCACTCAGACCATATATTAGAGCAAATGTGCATACGAATACTGTATTTAGATACACAACGATTTTAGCACCTTAGGTACGCAATTAGATCATTGTTTCAACAGCATTAGTCCAAGATGGCCGCCAACTATATTGATATTATTGTAGCAAATAGCTTATATAATTACACTCGATTGTCACATCTAAGAATGTAATTATACCAACTACTGATATACTGCCCGCCGAGGCATTTGATGGTCTCAGAGTGTATGTATTTGAAGTTTGAATTAAGGGTTATGGAGATATAAGGTATGTAAAAGCTTTAACTAAAACTTTAAAGTCATTTGACCTTGATATTGGGCATGTGGGCCGCATGGGTGGGATATAGAATGAAAATATGGATGATTTTAAAGAATTATTTGAAGTTTGAAGTAAATCCGAGAAAGTGTTGTGAAGATATAAGGTATGTAAAAAGTTTAGCACAAAAGTAAATCCGAGAAAGTGTTGTGGAGATATAAGGTATGTAATACAAACTTTAACACAAATTTCAAAGTCATTTGACCTTGGGCATATGGACCACATGGGAGGCTATGGAAAGAAAATATGGATGATGAAAAGAAAGTATTGGAAGTTGGAAGCAATTGGATTAAAAACCCTTTTATAATAACGCCAACTTCTAAGTCATTTGGCCTTGACCTTGGGACACAGGGGCCGCATGAGTGGGACACAGAATGAATATGTGGATGATGCCCAATAATCATACAAAGTTTCAAGCAAATCCGACTTACGGTTACAGAGTTAGTAGGTATCTGAAAACTTTAACGCAAATTTTGACAAAAATTTAACGTAAACTTCTAATTAATTTGACCTTGGGCACAGGGTCCGCATGAGTGGGACACATCATGAATATACGGATGATGACTAATAAGAATATGAAGTTTGAAGTCAATGTGACTTAGGACTGTAGAGTTATAAGGTATTTACAAACCTTAACACACGCACGCACGCCACACGCACGCACGCACAGACACCCGGACGTCATTGTGATCACTATGTCTCGCTTTCCGCAAGCGGGCTCGACAAAAAATTGTTGACTGATGTTTGATGACCACAATTTTGCAATAGAGGGATTGTGGTTGATTAAGTCAATTCAACATATCATATTCTCATGTAAAATGTGTCTACAGACAGACAGGCAGGCAGGCCGAAAGACAGAGAAATACAGAGACTGAGAGACACAGACAAACAGAGAGACAGACAAACAGAGATACTAAAAGACATATATATATAGAGAGAGACAGACAGTGAAGACAAGACAGACATAGAGACAGACACAACTAGATTGGCCAGTAAGCGAGGCTTACGGAATACCCCCAGCGTGGGGCCAGTTACCCCTAAATATGTAAAGATTTTCCAAATGTGTGTGTTTGTGGGCTTAGTGGGGGCGGCACGAACGTGAATTTGTCACAGGGTAGTAGAGGTCCATTGGAACAATGTGTGTGTGACATATGAGGCAGATCCGAGCAAGGAAATAGAAGCTATAACCGATTTATCTGATGTTAAGTTTTGTATGTACTAAGTATGTAACCTTGACCTCGAGATCAGCGGGGATTTGTCAGAGCGTGATAGTAGAGCCTTAGAGGAATGCATGCATGAAATATTTAGAATTTTCGATGAAAGAAGTAGAAGTACATATTTGTCTGATGTTAAGTTTTGTAAAGAGTATGCGACCTTGACCTTGGGATCAGCGGGGATTGGATGGTCGTAGATTTGTCACAACAGTTCTGTATGTACTAAGTATGTAACCTTGACCTCGAGATCAGCGGGGATTTGTCAGAGCGTGATAGTAGAGCCTTAGAGGAATGCATGCATGAAATATTTAGAATTTTCGATGAAAGAAGTAGAAGTACATATTTGTCTGATGTTAAGTTTTGTAAAGAGTATGCGACCTTGACCTTGGGATCAGCGGGGGTTGGACGGTCGTAGATTTGTAACAACATGATAGTACAACCTTAGAGGAATGCACAAGTGAAATATTAAGAATGTTCAATGAAGGAAATAGAAGTTCACTTATTTCTCTGATGTTAAGTTTTGTAAAGAGACCAAGTATTTGACCTTGACAATGGCATCAGCGTGGGTTGGACGGTCGTGGATTTGGCACAGCATGGTAGTAGAGCCTTACAGGAATGCATGTGTGAAATATTAAGCATTTTAGATGAAGGAAATAGAAGTTATAATATATTTCTCAGATGTTAAGCTTTGTAAAGAGACAAAGTATTCGACCTTGACCTTGGGATCAGCGGGGGTTGGACGGTCATTGATTTGGCACAGCATGGTAGTAGAGCCCTACAGGAATGCATGTTTGAACTATTAAGCATTTTAGAAGAAGGAAATAGAAGCTATAACATATGTCTCTGATGTTAAGTTTTGTAAAGATACTAAGTATTTGACCTTGACCTTGGGATCAGCGGGGGTTGGACGGTCGTAGATTTGACACAGCATGGTAGTAGAGCCTTACAGGAATGCATGTGTGAAATATTAAGCATTTTAGATGAAGGAAATAGAAGTTATAATATATTTCTCTGATGTTAAGCTTTGTAAAGAGACAAGAGTATTCTACCTTGACCTTGGGATCATCGGGGGTTGGACGGTCATAATTTGGCACAGAATGGTAGTAGAGCCCTACAGGAATGCATGTGTGAAATATTAAGCATTTTAGAAGAAGGAAATAGAAGCTATAACATATGTCTCTGATGTTAAGTTTTGTAAAGATACTAAATATTTGACATTGACTTTGGGATCAGCGGGGGTTGGACGGTCGCAGATTTGACATTGACTTTGGATCCCAGCGGGGGTGGGATTTGTCACAGCATGGTAGTAGAGCCTTACAGGAATGCATGTGTGAAATATTAAGCATTTTAGATGAAGGAAATAGAAATTATAACAATATTTCTCTGATGTTAAGTATAGTGATGGACGGACGCACACATGGACGCACACACGGACGGACAACCTGACTCCAGTATACTTCCCCACAACTCGTTGCGGGGGGTATAAATAGTAAGACAGTGCAGTCAAGACAGACAGACACAGAGAGACAGTGAAGGCAAGAAACACAGAGAGACAGTGAAGACAGACAGACAGACAGAGAGACAATGAAGACATGATAAGACAGAGAGAGAAAGACACAGAGAGACAGTGAAGACAAGACAGACAGACACAGAGGAACAGTGAAGACAAGACAGACAGACAGAGAGACAGTGAAGACAAGATAAGACAGACACAGAGAGACAGTGAAGACAGACATACACAGACAGCCACAGAGAGACAGTGAAGACAGACAGACAGACACAGAGAAGACAGACAGAGACAGACATACAGAGAGAGAGAGAGAGAGAGAAGACAAGACAGACAGAGACAGACAGACACATAGAGACAGTGAAGACAGACAGAGACAGACACAGATAGAGTGAAGACAAGACAAGACAGACAGAACAGACAAGACAGACAGAGACAGACACACATAGAGTGAAGACAAGACAGACAGAGACATACACTGAGTGACAGTGAAGAGAAGACAAGACCGACAGAGACAGACAGACAGACAGAGAGAGAGTGAAGACAAGACAAGACAGAGACAGACACATAACTAGATTGGTCAGTAAGCGAGGCTTACGGAATATACCCCCCGCGTGGGCCCAGGTACCCCTAAAATATGTACAAATTTCCAAGTGTGTGGGCTTGTGACCTTGACTCTGGGATTAGCGCGAGCGGCATGAACGTGAATTTGTCACAGGGTGGTAGAGGTCCATTGGAGCAATGAGTGTGTGAAATGTGAAGCAGATCCGAGCAAGGAAATAGAAGTTATAACCGATTTCTCTGATGTTAAGTTTTGTAAAGAGACTACCGTATAACCTCGAATTAACGCCCCCGGAGGCGTTACATTTTACAAAAGGGGGGGGGGGGCGTTTATTAGCCAGTAAAAAAAAAAAAAAAAAAAAAAAAAATACCAAAGACCGCCAATTTCAAACACAAATAAGGATTTAAGGATTATTTGTGTTTGAAATTGGCGGTCATTGGTAAAATTATTATTATTTTTATTTTTTATTGGGGGCGGTGGGCGTTTATTAGCCAGTAAAAAAGAAAAAAAGAAAAAGAAAAAAAAAAAGAAAATTACCAAGGACCGTCAATTTCAAACAAACACAAATAGGGATTTAAGGATTATTGTGTTTTGAAATTGGCGGTCATTGGTAAAATTATTATTATTTTTTATTTTTTATTGGGGGGGGGGGCGTTTATTAGCCAGTAAAAAAGAAAAAAAAAAAAGAAAAAAAAGAAAAAAAAAAAAAAAAAAAAAAAAAATTACCAAGGACGTCAATTTCAAAACACAAATAAGGATTTAAGGTTTATATTTGTGTTTGAAATTGGCGGTCATTGGTAAAAAAAATTATTTGTTGTTTTTTTTATTGGGGGGGGGGGGGCGTTTATTAGCCATTAAAAAAAAAAAAATAAAAAAAATAAAAAAAAAATGGTTTTTTACCAAGACCGCCATTTCAAACACAAATAAGGATTTTTTTATTTTTTTTTATTTATGGGGTGGGGGGGGGGGGGGGGGGGGGGGGGCGTTTATTAGGAGGGGGGCGTTAAGCCAAGTTATACGGTATGTATGTGACGTTGACCTCGAGATCAGCGGGGATTTGTCACAGCATATGAAATATTAAGTATTTTCCATGAAAGAAATAGAAGTTATAACATATTTCTCTGATGTTAAGTTTTGTAAAGAGACTAAGTATGTGACCTTGACCTTGGGAGCAGCGGGGGTTGGACACTCACTCGTAGATTTGTGACAGCATGATAGTACAACCTTAGAGGAATGCACAAGTGAAATAATAAGAATTTTCAATGAAGGAAATAGAAGTTATAACTTATTTCTCTGATGTTAAGTTTTGTAAAGAGTATTTGACCTTGACATTGGGATCAGCGGGGGTTGGACGGTCATGGATATTGCACAGCATGGTAGTAGAGCCTTACAGGAATGCATGTGTGAAATATTAAGCATTTTAGATGAAGGAATAGAAGTATAACAATATTTCTCTGATGTTAAGTTTGTAAAGAGTATTTGACCTTGACATTGGGATCAGCGGGGGTTGGACGGTCATGGATTTTGCACAGCATGGTAGTAGAGCCTTACAGGAATGCATGTGTGAAATATTAAGCATTTTAGATGAAGGAAATAGAAGTTATAACAATATTTCTCTGATGTTAAGTTTTGTAAAGAGACTAAGTATTTGACCTTGACCTTGGGATCTGCGGGGGTTGGACGGTCGTGGATTTGGCACAGCATGGTAGTAGAGCCTTACAGGAAGGCATGTGTGAAATATTAAGCATTTTAGATGAAGGAAATAGAAGTTATAACAATATTTCTCTGATGTTAAGTTTTGTAAAGAGTATTTGATCTTGACATTGGGATCAGCGGGGGTTGGACGGTCATGGATTTTGCACAGCATGGTAGTAGAGCCTTACAGGAATGCATGTGTGAAATATTAAGCATTTTAGATGAAGGAAATAGAAGTTATAACAATATTTCTCTGATGTTAAGTTTTGTAAAGAGTATTTGACCTTGACATTGGATCAGCGGGGGTTGGACGGTCATGGATTTTGCACAGCATGGTAGTAGAGCCTTACAGGAATGCATGTGTGAAATATTAAGCATTTTAGATGAAGGAAATAGAAGTTATAACAATATTTCTCTGATGTTAAGTTTTGTAAAGAGACTAAGTATTTGACCTTGACCTTGGGATCTGCGGGGGTTGGACGGTCGTGGATTTGGCACAGCATGGTAGTAGAGCCTTACAGGAAGGCATGTGTGAAATATTAAGCATTTTAGATGAAGGAAATAGAAGTTATAACAATATTTCTCTGATGTTAAGTTTTGTAAAGAGTATTTGACCTTGACATTGGGATCAGCGGGGGTTGGACGGTCATGGATTTTGCACAGCATGGTAGTAGAGCCTTACAGGAATGCATGTGTGAAATATTAAGCATTTTAGATGAAGGAAATAGAAGTTATAACAATATTTCTCTGATGTTAAGTTTTGTAAAGAGACTAAGTATTTGACCTTGACCTTGGGATCTGCGGGGGTTGGACGGTCGTGGATTTGGCACAGCATGGTAGTAGAGCCTTACAGGAAGGCATGTGTGAAATATTAAGCATTTTAGATGAAGGAAATAGAAGTTATAACAATATTTCTCTGATGTTAAGTTTTGTAAAGAGACTAAGTATTTGACCTTGACCTTGGATCTGCGGGGTTGGACGGTCGTGGATTTGGCACAGCATGGTAGTAGAGCCTTACAGGAAGGCATGTGTGAAATATTAAGCATTTTAGATGAAGGAAATAGAAGTTATAACAATATTTCTCTGATGTTAAGTTTGTAAAGAGTATTTGACCTTGACATTGGGATCAGCGGGGGTTGGACGGTCATGGATTTTGCACAGCATGGTAGTAGAGCCTTACAGGAATGCATGTGTGAAATATTAAGCATTTTAGATGAAGGAAATAGAAGTTATAACAATATTTCTCTGATGTTAAGTTTTGTAAAGAGACTAAGTATTTGACCTTGACCTTGGATCTGCGGGGGTTGGACGGTCGTGGATTTGGCACAGCATGGTAGTAGAGCCTTACAGGAAGGCATGTGTGAAATATTAAGCATTTTAGATGAAGGAAATAGAAGTTATAACAATATTTCTCTGATGTTAAGTTTTGTAAAGAGACTAAGTATTTGACCTTGACCTTGGGATCTGCGGGGGTTGGACGGTCGTGGATTTGGCACAGCATGGTAGTAGAGCCTTACAGGAATGAATGTGTGAAATATTAAGCATTTTAGATGAAGGAAATAGAAGTTATAAGAATATTTCTCTGATGTTAAGTTTACGGACTAAGTAATTGACCTTGACCTTGGGATCTGCGGGGGTTGGACGGTCATGGATTTGGCACAGCATGGTAGTAGAGCCTTACAGGAATGCATGTGTGAAATATCAAGCATTTTAGATGAAGGAAATAGAAGTTATAACAATATTTCTCTGATGTTAAGTTTATCCGGACGGACGGACGGACGCACGGACGGACGGACGGACGGACGGACGGACGGACGGACGGACGGACGGACGGACGGACGGACAACCTGACTCCAGTATACCCCCCCTCAACTCGTTGCGGGGGGTATAATAACAGTGCATACAAGACCGACTGAGACAGAGAGAGTGAAGACAAGACAGACATAGAGACAGTGCAGACAAGACAGTGACAGACAGACAGTGAAGACAAGAACATTACAGCCAGCCACAGAGAGAGTGAAGACAAGACGGACAGTGCAGACAAGACGTACAGAGAGACAGTGCAGACAAAATAGGCCATAGCCCATCCTTACAGGCAGGGCAGACAATGAAGACTGTGAGCAGAGTGCACCTTACCTTGAGACTAATCGTGGCGTGGTAATGGGTCCTCATTAACTCCTGCAGCATGGTGGGTTTGCACGCAAACATCAGGTTCTACGCACAAAGTGAATGGGTTTAATGTCCCAGCAACAGCTCAGGTTATATCGAGACGGGACCTCAGTTCCAAAAGTGAAGTTTGAAAGTGAATCGGTTTAACGTTCATCAACAGCTAAGGTCATATAGAGACGGGACCTGTTTAAAAAGTGAAGCTTGAAAGTCAATGGAGTTTACGCTCCATCAACAGCTAAGGTCATATAGATGCGATCATAGTTTAAAGTCTCATATTACAGACCAGCGGGATGGAAATACTATGTAAGTATTACTATGTAAGGATTTGTCACACCCAGGGTGAGGATTGAACGTACAACTCTGGTATTGAAATCCAATCCCTAGGCCATGATCCATCCCTACGGACAAAGTGAAGGGCTTTAACCCATTTCACGCTGAATACCCTATATGCGATATGAACAACTTGAAATGAATTTTGCTATTTTTCTTATTTCTATTCAAAAGTATATGTTGTGACCACTCATTTTAACCGTCCGTGCATAATTAAGAGAATTATTGTATTCATATTGTGTAGACTCCGCATGAAATGGGTTAACTTTCCACCAACAGTTAAGGTCATATAGAGATGGGTCCTCGGTTTAAAGTCTCATCTAAAACAACCGAGATGGAAATACAATCAAGCCCAGATCAGACTGCACAGATGGGACATAATTTTATGATACGACGTGACTAGATTATGCTCAGTCTCAACCTATCAAACTGCTTCTGTAGCCTGGTAGCGGGAGGCCGATTTTTGGCCTAACCCAAAATGCTCTGGTATAGTTTTTTTATTGTTGATTATTCATCACTGGGCCTTTGGTGAATCAAATCCACTGCGATGTTTTTGGCGGCCATTTTTCAAAATGGCCGCCATCCAAAATAGCTTTTGTCAATATCTCGGTCTGGGGGACTCGTAGAGTTTTCAGGGTCAGTGAACATGATAAGAACATCAATAATACCATTGGGTGATGTAGTTAAGTCAGCCATCTTGAATTTCAAAATGGCCGCCATCCAAAATTGCTTTTGTCAATATCTCGGTCTGGGGGACTCATAGAGCAGGGTTCAAGTTGAAACCGAATACACTACGAACATGGGCGTATAGCTTGCATGCATGCAATGATAACACAACTGATCTGAACGAGATGAGAGATGACGAAGTACCATCTGCACAGTCATATCACAAGGAGATGTCTGCAAGGATCTAATCTGACGAGAATGACAGGAAAGCCGTTAGAGACAAAGTTGAGTTGTGTATAAATCCACTGGACCCAGATCAACATCCTGACGTGCTCATTAATATTGTTACTGGTCAAGTGATGACCCACCCGTCGATAAATGTTGATAAAGCTGCAGTACTAGGTACCAATCAAATGGAGTCCTTTGAAAACAGTCTGCCCGATGGATTTCATGACACTATACCAAATACAGTAAATACTATAAAATTTGCGTGAAAGCAGCTAAAGATAGATGACGCCAAAGTGTTTGCTACGGAGACTATATATGCTAGAGCCATGTGCCTACAGTCCAGTCCACGTAGTCTTGAAGCAGACGTACTACTAGCGCACGAACTGGCACCGTATCCTACGTCGATGGTCGATGCAGATGGACATATGCGAGAAGCGAAAACAAAATCAGCTCTTAGGAACACGCTGAAAGTGGAAGTTTCTAGCCGACATACATACCGCAACATAGATGCGTCATTCCTGGATGGATGTGCGGTGCTCTGTGTGGTACCATGGCCGGCAAAGGGGACAGTACAAGATTACCTGGATCTGTTCCAAGGGCACATCGACACTCGCTTGAAGATCAGTGATGTCTACCTCGTTTTCGATCGGTATGTATAATACTGAGGCATACTTTTATACGGGCACAATATATTCACTCCTGGGAGTCGCTGAATACCACACCCAGGAAGAAGATATTGCGCCGAGCTGATAATTTATGTCACATACATGGCCAGTAAATACACCTATTACAGTTATCAGTATTCACAAATACCCTGCATCTTGGTCGATAACACTTATTTAACTACACTGCAAAATGAAAACAGTACAGTGGTGCATATTTATTTTGAATGCCAGCATCTAATATGAGTACATGTATGTTAATTTAATCATGCTAGCTGTGGACAGGAATTTGAATGGAGTAACATAGACTTTGTCGTCCTGTTTTTCTGATCTTATGATTAGTCCGCCATATACATGTTTTTCCAGGTATAGAGAAGGCAGAACCAAGGAATCGACCAGAATCGGAAGGGACAAAGGGGCTAACAGGGTCTACGCATTGCGCACTAGTTCTCGTCTGCCCGCACAGAAAGTGATATTGACTGTCACTACCAACAAATCCCAAACTAATTGATCTCATCTGTGAAGATCTCATAGCACATAATGATGACTTCACACTACATAAGTTAGTTGTAACCAGCAGCGACCCAGTGCCAGTCGAGATAAACAATGAACTAGTTATCAAACGAAACGATATGGTCACTACACACAAAGAAGCTGATACCATTGTAGTACAACAATTGTCCAGTGTGGGGGCCAAATCAGCTTTAGTAATTGCTGATGACACTGACATATTTGTATTGTTGTTACATTTCTGCTACAAAGGTGACCTTCCATGCCAAGTAAAGATAGTTTCTCCGTCACACGGTCGAGCAGTTATTGACATTAATGAAACAGTGGAAAAGCACAGAAACATTATTCCATATCTATTAGCTGCTCATGGTCTCACTGGATGTGACACAGTGGCCTCGTACTATGGGATTGGCAAAGGCGTGGCTCTGAAAGTCTCAAAATCCAGGTCGTATGCACTTAGCTACTTGGTGATACTGATATACCTCTATCAGACGCAATAGCTCAAGCCACGCCATTTATGTTGGCCTGCTATGGTCAGACTCGATGTAAATCCCTGACGGAAGCCCGACACAAAGTATGGACTTCAAAAGTAAGCCGGAGTGTCGCGTGTGCACTAAAACTTGCCTCTCTACTCCCGACAGACAAAGCATTCAGAGAGAATGTTGCCAGAGCCCACATGCAAGTTGCAGTATGGAGGAGTTCCTTAGAGCCAGATCCACCAGCTTTAGATCCAGCTGTATTTGGATGGTCCAGAGAAACAACACACAACTCTCACCCCTACCACTATCCCAGATGGTAGCCCATTAGCACCTGTGGAGCTGTTGAAGCTGATAAAATGCTCTTGTGCCAGTCACATGCAATGCAAAACTAAAAAATGTGGATGCCAAAATTCGAACTTGTGCACTATTTTCTGTGCTTGCCAAGGGGAACAGATGTGTTTAAATGAGAGAACAAAACAGGTCCAAGATGCAGATGATGATGAAGACTGACTAACTATTAAGTACATTAAGTACATTAAGTTCTAAGTTTAACGAGTTGATACTGTGGTTATTACCACCATCATGAGTCATGTTTTCGGATATCCCATTGTGTCTTGTATGTTATAGTTAGCCATCTGTATACGTTCCAATATAACTGAACGTACAATGTTCTACATTATCTGAGTTACGTGCCTATTTACTTTGACATTGTGTAATTGTGTAATACAACATGAATCACTTGGCCTTTTTGAGTGCTTATTAGTCATATATAATGTGCATTGTGTAATAATATTGTACCATTGAGATGTATTGCTTAGTTACTAGTCATACGTGTGTGTAATAATCTGTCACCATTGAGATGGATCGAGTGATTTCTAGTCATATATTATATATGTGTATTGTGTAATAATCAGCCACCTTTTAGATGTATCGAGTGATTAATAGTCATATATATGTATGCATTGCGCAATAATGAGCCACCATTGAGATGTATTGAGTAATTTCTGGTCATATATATGTGCATTATGTAATAATCAGCCACCATTGAGATGTATTGAGTGATTTCTAGTCATATGTGCATTATGTAATAATCAGCCACCATTGAGATGTATTGAGTGATTTCTGGTCATTTATATGTGTGTTGTGTAATAATCAGCCACCATTGATATGTATGGAGTGATTTCTGGTCATATATATGTACATTGTGTAATAATCAGCCACCATTGATATGTACTGGGTGATTTCTAGTCACATAAATATGTGCATTGTATAATAATTAGCCACCATTGAGCTATATCGAGTGATTTCTAGTAATATATTCTGTGCATTGTGTAATAATCAACCACTATTGAGATGTATTGAATGGTTTCTAGTCATTATGCCTCCACGATTCTCCCAGACAGAGAAATTGACAAAAACAGTTTGGATAGCGGCCATTTTGAAATTCATGATGGCTGCCTTAACGACATCACCCAATGTTATTATCGATGCTCTTATCATGTTCACTGACCCCGAAAACACCAAAAGTATGCCTCTATGAGTCCCCCAGACCAACAAATTGACAAAAACAAGTTTGAATGACGGCCATTTGAAATTCAAGATGGCTGCCTGAACTAAATCACCCAATGTTATTAGTGATGTTCTTATCATGTTCCCTGACCCTTAAAACCTAGGTATAGACACCACAATTATGCCTCTACGAGTCCCCCAAACCGAGATATTGACAAAAGCTATTTTGAATGGCTGTCATTTTGAAGAAAAAAATGCTCACGGGTGAGAATCTACTTCGCAGTGGATTTTATTCACCAAATGCCCACTGTTGAATAATCAACAATAAAAAAAACTATACCAGACAAAAAGGGGTTAACCCCTCCCGCTGCCAGACTACTGAAGACAAATTTCAAAAGAACGAAAATTCTACAATCACAGGGCCCTGAAGTCTGAAACTTTGTGGCTTATGGGATTGTGACCAGTATAGATCTTCATCAAATAGCACACTCCTGTAGCCTGATAACAATACACATTGCTTGTTAGAAGTGTGACTGGTATTCCATTGATGGAATGGCGAACAGTGCAGATCCTGATCAGACTATGCGGCTGCACATGCTGATCTGGATCTACATGTACAGTGGTAGCAAATGCCATAAGCCCCATTTCTCCAGCTACAGCCACATTTCCAGTTGAAAGTAACTCTCAGTGTAGAGTGATGACGGCTTACCGCTCTCAGGAGTCCTGGATTGTTCATTATCTCAGTGATTTCTGGATTACGCTGAAATATACAAAAATCAGTAAACACGAGTTTGTGCATTTATCTCATAAAATGTAAATTAGAAGCACAATGCATATAATGACGAGAAACATTGATGCTTATCCATAACAAGAGGGCCATGATGGCCCTAATTCGCTCACCTGACTCCATGACCACCAGAGGAGAATGTGACATTGAGTTCATGTGTTTTAAAAAAATTGTGCTATTTTTAGACGGCGGTCATCTTGGATTAAGCGATGACTCTCATTTTACCAAATCTGAAAATGCTTCACCCAAGGATCGGAACTTCCTATGAAGTTTGGCCAGCATCGGCCATGTGGTTCCTGAGAAAAAGACGTTCAAAATCTCAAATAAATGGACCTTTTGGTGGCCATCATGAACGACATAATCATCTGATTCCGACAAATATTGCGCCAGAGCAATCGCCTCATCGATACCTTCAATTTGATATATGACATGAGCATATTCGCCACGCCCATTTTTGACCCCGGGGTCACCATTTTCACAACTTTAAAAGAGCATTGTACATCAATCATTCCTATCAAGTTTTGTCGAAATCCGGCCAGTGGTTCATGAGAATTTTTTTTTTAAGAATTTATGCTATTTTTACACGGCGGCCATCTTGGATTAGCGATGACCTCCATTATAACAAATCTGAAAAGGCTTCACCCATGGACCATAGGCATCACGGGACGGTTGAAAATAGCCAAAATTGACTGGTTTTCTGAGGGCGGCGGGTGACTTATAAAAATCACCGCCTCTCACAATCAGCTAAGGAGGCTCTTGCAACAAGTATTGACAAATACTCGCAAATGAAGTACAAATAGCACGCCACAATAAAAATTCAGTAACCGCATCAGATGTGTTCAATTAATTTTTTACAAAGTTACCCCACCCACCTATTTTTGGCCAAAAGTTTCAACACCACTGAATTTATCGGAATTGTTTTCATGAAAATATGAGGCACAGATACTTTGTTATGTTTTGTTCTATCACTTGTAACACCACACCATTTTCTGAAAATGATTTCAAAGCGGGGTCATAACCAGCTCAAATTTTCTCTACAAATGCCCAGAAAAATACCTTATCTTCTGACGCGAAACCGTACCGGCGAGACAGCATAGCAGGCGACATTTTCCAAGATGTCAAAATCAACTGGAGCTAACATTCAGTTTCGTAGAATTATGAAATACTCTAAAAAATACACCTTGTCAAGCCTCCCAAAGTCAAGAAATATTCATAAACCTATTTTTCTAGACACACTGGTGTAACTTACAGGGTCGGTAGTGAAGTATTTAGAAAATCGTCCACCCCCTTTTTAAAGCTAGCTGCCCACTGTCCCGTGAGACCTTAAGGGGAAATATTTTTTCCCCGAAACGGCTCGTCTCGCTCTATATTGCTAATTTCATCAATCTTACGTAAAACGCAAACAAAGAAAAATGTACAAAATGAAAGCTGATGTCGAAATTGGGCGCGGATATCGCCCACCCCCAAAATGGCGAAACGCGAAGTTTCATTTCGGTGTATCGACAGCAAAATACCATGCTTACCTCCAGCCCTGCTGAACCCTGCATATTTGAGTGCAGTAAACTAAAACTGCTGGATGTTATCTTGGGACATGTTCTTCTGTCAAACAATACTGGTTAGAGGTCCCTTACAGAAATGAAAACCTTGCCGCAAGGTTGCCGCAAGGTTGCCGCAACCTTGCGGCAACCTGATCAGTGTGCCAGAAGACTGTGCCGCAAGGTTGCAGATACGTGCCGCTAGCGGCAACCTTTTTCTGCCCAGTCTCACATTGCCACAAGTGTGCCACAAAATAGTACTATGTGCCAGAACATTGCCACAACGGGTACTTTATACAAAATGTGCATCATAAGCGTGCCAGAACCATGCCACAAACAAACCTTTTTTGCGCGAGATTTAAATAGCAGGTTGCCACAAAGTTGCCACAACTGGTACTTTGCAAGATGACCCATGATAAGCGTGCCAGAACATTGCCACAAATGAAACTTGTTGCCAGATTGAAAATAGCAGGTTGCCACAAAGTTGCCACAACCGTTACTTTGCAAGATAGCACATCATAAGCGTGCCATAGCATTGCCACAAAAGAAACTTTGTGTGAGATTGAAATAGCAGATTGCACAAGGTTGTCTGAAATGGCTAAGTTGTTTAATCGGAAAAAGTATAAACATAAACATAGTAATACATACAATGCAGACTTTAATACATACAATGGGCTTTGGCAACACGTTCTTACAAAACGTATATATCACTCATTTGAACCGTTTCGTTTTGGGCTTGAACATTATTAATTGTTCAATGGGGGTGGGGGGGAGTGTTGTTACCGCTCATTTGAACCGTCTCGTTTGAAAATTATTAATTGTTCAATGGGGGGTGGGGGGGGGGGTGGGGGGGGGGGGCCTTGAACATTTAATGAAAAGCTGTTGGAAAAGGTGGGGGCTTATATTTTTCTAAGGTGAGTTAACAAAATTTATCCAGCCCCATTCCCACCCCAACCCCCTGGGTCATAAATAATGACCAGACCCTTAGATTGGTATTATACTAGCTTGTTCAAAATATGAAGCATAAGAAAATTTCCTTCACTGGGAAACCAATTTGTTCGAATTATTTTGCTATTGGCGTTTTTATGTTGGACAAGAAAATGGAGTCATGTGTTAGAATGTAATAACTGATGGTGCCTAAAAAGGAGTATTATAATAAAAACAAAATCATTTAAATTTGTTAACCATTATATTTCTACAGCTTTTAAACAAGTACTAATGTACATACTATTAAGATTATATAGTATTATTCCTTCTTTATCTGTTTATTATAAAGTTATTTTCAAAAATAAATGTTCCACTATAATAAGTCCATTAGTAAACAAGAGTTATCTCCCCTAAGTCAGAACAAGACTACTGTCACGTACGCTCATTTTGGTCTAGAAAGTTAGTTTTTAGTGCAAATTTGTATAACTTCGAACTCCTTGTTTGGTGTGTAGCACCAGACGAAGACAAAATCAAACAATTTTATAGGAATAACACTGAATATAAGACAGTAATCTGTGCTGGGCTAATGTTAAACCGGCGATATGTTTTTTTATGCAAAGTCATGCTGTCGACGCGAATGGTGAGACATGATGGTTCACAACAGAAATCTATAGGGTGTATGAAAGTTACAGAAATAATTCATAGACCGCTTAAAACCAATGAAATAAAGAAAATAATTTGAAATAGCTGGAAATTAATCAAATTTTCTTAGTTTTCTGAAAATACAGAATGGCCTTGCCCGATGTGTCACTCACCAAATCGGACCAGTGGAAATCCTCTCGCCAACATGAAAATGTAGACTTTCACTGAAATGTCAGGGATTTATTAACCTCCAAGACACATGTGGACAGAGAGAGAGAGAGAGAGAGAGAGACAGACAGACAGACAGACAGACAGAGAGAGACAGAGAGAGAGACAGACACATAGAGAGACAGAGAGACACACAGACACAGAGACACACACACACACGCACACACACACACAACACACACGTATGATTATGCACACACATGTGTCGGAACAATGCTCTCGCAGTCTTTGTGGCTGCAGAGAGATTGAGGCGAAAAATAAGCGCCTGAATTACAGACATACAACAACAACAACAACTAGAAGTTAAGCTGTCACATGGTTTAAATTATTTATGATTTAAACATGAATTACTTCAATATGTAAGTCAACAATCAAACCACAGTAAACTATTTCACAATAAATGAACTAGACTCAGAAAGGATTATAAGACTAGTCTATGTATCACTTAAATCTAATAAGAAAATTTTGAGTTCCAAATTATGAAAGAACTAACCAGTGACCGACTGGATCCAGTAAACAACGTATGCGATATTGGACTCGCATTCCATCACTTTCCAGTGTTAAAGACACAATACAATTACAAATCAAAAGACAGGCATAATAATACAAACTGGATAAAAGACTGAAACACATACTGTGACTGACAGACACTTGACGATTGATTAATTTATGCACACAACCAAACTACAGTAAGAGATTTCATAAACAAATGAACTATATATATAGCTAGCTACTGTCTGTTCCACGTATTGCTGCCTATCATCTATCTCTATATTCTATCTATATATTTTCAGGGTCATATATATTAAGGAAACCAATAGAAATCCGCTGTGAAAAGCTTTTTTTGCAATCTGTTTTGGTCACAAATCATCTACATCTGCATTATCTGGGCATTTACAAATGTAGCATATTTATGTTCATGCATGCAATCAATCTGTCCCACACTATTAGAACTCTTCAACTTCATTAACATTCAAACCTATATATATATGTGTAAATAGCATCTTTCTCACTTTGAGTTAATGTTAGTATGTGTGGTCGACCAAAATAAATTATTTCCTCGGAAACTTGCAGTCTTGTTCTTGGTCCATCGCCTCTAGGATAGGTCAGCTTATGGTAGATGTGCGGTGTGATCCCTGTTTATTAGTGTGCATCATATTTTCATTCTTGGAGAATTTCTGAAGTAGTGAACTGGCATTTGCAATCTGCATTTCAAAATTCTGTGACCCATGCATGAAACAGTTTCCTGAGATCTCCATTTAAGTCTTCATAGATATTCAAAGCATGAAAATGTCCAGAGAGGTCCATGGTTCCGCACGCAAGAAGGTAAATTTATGTTATATGTGCACTTGTTTTCTAAATACAACGATGGCATATTCTCAGACAGAAATTGCTGCAGTAACAACGTAGAAGTTTTTCAGATCGTCATTTGTAATAACTGATTTTAGAAGCAGGTAAATGCCATTAACTAAAAGCTATATATATTGCATGATTCAAATACACATTTGGCAAAATATCTTTCATGACTAGAAACAGGTAATATAACAATCTATTTGCAGAGTGTTTGCAATGTATTTGCAGAGTGTTTGCTATCTATTTGCGAAGTGTTTGTTATCTATTTGCAATATATTTGCAGAGCATTTGCAAAATAATTGCAGTGTAATTGTTTTTTATTTGCCAAGTAATTGCACATGCAGGGTTTGCAATCTATTTGCGGCAAACCTTCTGCAAAGGGTTGTTGAAGTTCTTGCACATACCCTTTGCAATCTGTTTGCAGTCTGTTTGCACACGTCGTTCCAAATCTACATTACAGACTGCAGAATATATTCTGCAAATATTTGTAGAACATACTTTGCAAACACTTTTGCAAACAATTTGCAAAGGGATATAATATATTCCGCATACCCCCTCCATTCATAGGGGCAGTGAGTTTGAATCTTAGTTGTTCATACATACATGTATATTTTGATTTGTTTATGTTTTATTACATATTTCTTTTTTATGTGTGTTGCTCTTACAATTACTTTAATTAAGCATGAGATAGATTATATGTAGAAACGTTTCTAGTCTCGCTTTTGAAGAAAACTGAAAACTAATAACTAAATGGCACATTCAATTTATCATATATGTGTACATGAAGAATCTGGAGTATGTTCTCGCCGATCGTGTCACATTGAGGTCATATAACAATAGTGATAATCATTGCCTATTCACGTATTCCCGTATCCAGCAGGCAATCATAAAAATAACAGAATGATATCGACAAAAAGTAATGCGTTTTGTGAGGTTCGAACTCTCGACCAGATAAAATGAACAAAAGTTCTGCTAACATATAGATATTCTCCCGCTTCGATACCACTGAGCCACACTACATGTCTATTTTGCGCACCTTCAAAGAAAAGGGTGTATATAATATTGTGTTGCAAATGTCCGTCCGTCTATATATGGCAAGAATAATTATATGTGCCACAACTATATATGCTGCAAATATAACGTACTGCTACAACTGTGCCGTAAAGGAGGTTGCCGCAACTGTGTGCCGCAAGGTTGCCGCAACTGTGTGCCGCAAGGTTGCCGCAACTGTGTGCCAGAACGCTCATTTGCATACGAAATACGACCTTCCGGCAACCTTGCGGCAACCTTGCCACAAGTGTGCCGCAACTGTGTGCCACAAGGTTGCCACAACTGTGTGCCGCAAGGTTGCCGCAACTGTGTGCCAGAACGCTCATTTGCATACGAAATACGACCTTGCGGCAACCTTGCGGCAACCTTGCCACAAGTGTGCCGCAACTGTGTGCCGCAAGGTTTGCCACACTGGTGCCGCAAGGTTGCCGCAACTATGTGCCAGAACGCTCATTTGCATACGAAATACGACCTTGCTGCAAGCTTGCCGCAACTAGTTGCCGCAACTTTGCCGCAACCTTGCCGCAATTGGTTGCCAGAGACCTGATATTTCTGTAACGGGTGAAATATGACACCTTGAAATATCAGACTTTTCCCTTAAGGGGAAATATTTTTTCCCCGAAACGGCTCATCTCGCTCTATATTGCTAATTTAATCAATCTTACGTAAAACGCAAACAAAGAAAAATGTACAAAATGAAAGCTCATGTCGAAATGGGGCGCGGATATCGCCCACCCCCAAAATGGCGAAACGCGAAGTTTCATTTCGGTGTATCGACAGCAAAATACCATGCTTACCTCCAGCCCTGCTGAACCCTGCATATTTGAGTGCAGTAAACTAAAACTGCTGGATGTTATCTTGGGACATGTTCTTCTGTCAAACAATACTGGTTAGAGGTGAAATATGACACCTTGAAATATCAGACTTTTCCCTTAAGGCATCACGGGACGGTTGAAAATAGCCAAAATTGACTGGTTTTCTGAGGGCGTCGGGTGACTTATAAAAATCACCGCCTCTCACAATCAGCTAAGGAGGCTCTTGCGACAAGTATTGACAAATACTCGCAAATGAAGTACAAATAGCACGCCACAATAAAAATTCAGTAACCGCATCAGATGTGTTCAATTAATTTTTTACAAAGTTACCCCACCCACCTATTTTTGGCCAAAAGTTTCAACACCACTGAATTTATCGGAATTGTTTTCATGAAAATATGAGGCACAGATACTTTGTTATGTCTTGTTCTATCACTTGTAACACCACACCATTTTCTGAAAATGATTTCAAAGCGGGGTCATAACCAGCTCAAATTTTCGCTACAAATGCCCGAAAAATACCTTAAGTTCTGACGCGAAACCGTACCGGCGAGACAGCATAGCAGGCGACATTTTCCAAGATGTCAAAATCAACTGGAGCTAACATTCAGTTTCGTAGAATTATGAAATACTCTAAAAAATACACCTTGTCAAGCCTCCCAAAGTCAAGAAATATTCATAAACCTATTTTTCTAGACACACTGGTGTAACTTACAGGGTCGGTAGTGAAGTATTTAGAAAATCGTCCACCCCCTTTTTAAAGCTAGCTGCCCACTGTCCCGTGAGACCATAACTGTGAAGTTTGGCTACCATGGGCCAAGCGGTTCATGTGAAGTAGAATTTTTAAATCTCTAATAAAAGAACGACCTTTTCACCTTTCGGCGGCCATCTTGGATGGATGACATAACCATCATATTTCGACAAAAAAATCACCAGAGTGATCGCCTCATTGATACCTTCGATTTGATATATAACATGACCATATTCGGTCACAAATAAAATTTGACCCCAATTTGACCCCACGGGCCACGCACATTGTTGACCCCGGGGTCACCATTTTAACAACTTTGAAAGAGCATTGTACATTGATCATTCCTACCAAGTTTCGCCGAAATCCGGCTGGCGGTTCATGAGACGAAGATTTTTTAAGAATTTATGCTATTTTTAGACGGCGGCCATCTTGGATTAGCGATGACCTCCATTTTAATAAATCTGAAAAGGCTTCAGGTCTCACGGGACAGTGGGAAGCTAGCTTTAAAAAGGGGGTTGGACGATTTTCTATATACTTCACTACCGACCCTGTAAGTTACACCAGTGTGTCTAGAAAAATAGGTTTATGAATATTTCTTGACTTTGGGAGGCTTGACTAGGTGTATTTTTTAGAGTATTTCATAATTCTACGAAACTGAATGTTAGCTCCAGTTGATTTTGACATCTTGGAAAATATCGCCTGCTATGCTGTCTCGCCGGTACGGTTTCGCGTCAGAATTTAAGGTATTTTTCTGGCATTTGTAGCGAAAATTTGAGCTGGTTATGACCCCGCTTTGAAATCATTTTCAGAAAATGGTGTTGTGTTACAAGTTATAGAACAAGACATAACAAAGTATCTGTGCCTCATATTTTCATGAAAACAATTCCGATAAATTCAGTGGTGTTGAAACTTTTGGCCAAAAATAGGTGGGTGGGGTAACTTTGTAAAAAATTAATTGAACACATCTGATGCGGTTACTGAATTTTTATTGTGGCGCGCGATTTGTACTTCATTTGCGAGTATTTTTCAATACTTGTCGCAAGAGCCTCCTTAACTGATTGTGAGAGGCGGTGATTTTTATAAGTCATCCGCCGCCCTCAGAAAACCAGTCAATTTTGGCTATTTTCAACCGTCCCGTGATGCCTTAAGGGAAAAGTCTGATATTTCAAGGTGTCATATTTCACCTCTAACCAGTATTGTTTGACAGAAGAACATGTCCCAAGATAACATCCAGCAGTTTTAGTTTACTGCACTCAAATATGCAGGGTTCAGCAGGGCTGGAGGTAAGCATGGTATTTTGCTGTCGATACACCTAAATGAAACTTCGCGTTTCGCCATTTTGGGGGTGGGCGATATCCGCGCCCCATTTCGACATGAGCTTTCATTTTGTACATTTTTCTTTGTTTGCGTTTTACGTAAAATTGATGAAATTAGCAATATGAGCGAGACGAGCCGTTTCGGGGAAAAAATATTTTCCCTTAAGGTCTCACGGGACATTGGGAAGCTAGCTTTAAAAAGGGGGTGGACGATTTTCTATATACTTCACTACCGACCCTGTAAGTTACACCAGTGTGTCTAGAAAAATAGGTTTATGGATATTTGTTGACTTTGGGAGGCTTGACTAGGTGTATTTTTTAGAGTATTTCATAATTCTACGAAACTGAATGTTAGCTCCAGTTGATTTTGACATCTTGGAAAATATCGCCTGCTATGCTGTCTCGCCGGTACGGTTTCGCGTCAGAATTTAAGGTATTTTTCGGGCATTTTTGTAGCGAAAATTTGAGCTGGTTATGACCCCGCTTTGAAATCATTTTCAGAAAATGGTGTGGTGTTACAAGTGATAGAACAAGACATAACAAAGTATCTGTGCCTCATATTTTCATGAAAACAATTCCGATAAATTCAGTCGTGTTGAAACTTTTGGCCAAAAATAGGTGGGTGGGGTAACTTTGTAAAAAATTAATTGAACACATCTGATGCGGTTACTGAATTTTTATTGTGGCGCGCGATTTGTACTTCATTTGCGAGTATTTTTCAATACTTGTCGCAAGAGCCTCCTTAACTGATTGTGAGAGGCGGTGATTTTTATAAGTCACCCGCCGCCCTCAGGAAAGCAGTCAATTTTGGCTATTTTCAACCGTCCCGTGATGCCTTACCCATGGACCATAACTTTTAAGTTTGGCTGCCATGGGCCAAGCGGTTCATGTGAAGAAGAATTTTGAAATCTCTAATAAAAGAACGACCTTTTGACCTTTCGGCGGCCATCATGGATGACATAACCATCAGATTTCGACAAAAAATGCACCAGAGTGATCGCCTCTTTGATACCTTCAATTCGATATATGACATGACCATATTCGGTCAAAAATAAAATTTGACCCCAATTTGACCCCACGGGCCACGCCCATTTTTGACCGCGGGGTCACCATTTTAACAACTTTGAAAGAGCATTGTACATCGATCATTCCTACCAAGTTTTGTCGAAATCCGGTTGGCGGTTCTTAAGAAGATTTTTGAAGAATGTGTGCTATTTTTAGACGGCGGCCATTTTGGATTACGTAATGACGTCATTTTAACAATTTTGTAATCGCCCTACCTAAGGACCATGATCACGAAGTTTGGTGACTATAGGCCCAATGGTTACTGAGGAGAAGACGTTTGAAAATTTTCACGGACGACGACGGACGACGACGGACGACGACGACGGACGACGACGACGGACACATTGCGGTAACAATAGCTCACATGAGCTTCGCTCAGGTGAGCTAAAAAGACTGTCAAATGTCACGATATACGCCGTTCTAGGCATAGTCAGCAAACAAGGGGAGATAACGCACTGAACAAAATTGATAATCAATAAGGGTTTTCCTCTTACCATGTTAAACATGTACACCAAACTTGGTTAAAATCTGTCAAGGAGAATTTGTGAGGACAAGGATACGGAATGTGAAATTTAACTAGAATTCTGCCACAGAAGCGGTGTCGCGCCTGACGAGGCATTTGAAAGTAATATGATCATGGGCATGTGCTAAAGTAAGCATAATAAAAATCGTCAGAGAACTGTGTACGTAAAACACGAAAAAGCTCACGGTTGAAGAATTTTGTTTACACCCAAGTGAAGGTCAACGCCATGTTAATGGTGGCATGAGTGTGTTTCGAATGCTTATATGTAGCAAGTGTCCAAATATTGAAGCAATCCATCTAGTAATATTAATATTATACGATGATGAAGAAACTTGTACAAAGTGTTTTCACAAAAATATGAATGTACAAAAGGTAAAGGTCAAGTGTCCAAATATTGAAGCAATCCGTCAATTAACATTGAAACTTGTACAGACTTTTTGAGGCAAAAAATGGCTAAGTGTTTCCGCAAAAATGTGAAGGTAAACAGGTCAACGTCATGTCAATGGTAGCATGAGTGTGTTCCAAATGCTTACATCAAGTAACATTAATGTTATACAATGAGGAAGAAACTTGTACAAACTTTTTGACGCAACAAATGGCTAAGTGTTTCTGCAAACATGTGATTATAAAAAAGGTCAAGGTCATGTTAATTGCGGCATGAGTGTGTTCCAAATTCTCACATGTACCGAGTATCCAAATATTGAAGCAATCCATCAAGTAATATTAAAGTTATACCATGATGATGAAGCTTGTACAAACTTTTTGACATTTCGGACGATGATGGAAAAAGCAGTCGCGACATTCTACTAAAGCAGGCGCGAAAAAAATGACCAACAAAGGGAAATATCTCACCTGACTTTTTTGAAAATCACAAGGGTTCTTCCTCTTGACGTGATAAACATGTTTAGCCAATGTGGTTAATCCTTACACCGCTATCTTAATTTTTTTCGTCAAAAACATGCTTTGACACCACTTTAGAATAATTTACAAAATGCTTTGACAGCACTTCAGAACCACTTCCATTGGAAATGATTCTGAAGTGCTATCAAATCATGTTTTTATTGAGAATTAAGGCAAGATATAAAAGCAATAGCAGACGACAATTGTTGTGTGTAGCAGTCTAAGGGTTAAGATTAGACAAGTGGAACTCGACTTACAAGTCGTGTCAGTCAACCTCGCATGAATACATAATATTTTTTCAAACGCATGTACATTTGAACCTCTCTAAACCGGACACCCTGGGGGTCCCCAGGGTGTCCTGTTTTGAGAGGCTCTACTGTAATCAGGTGTGCCGCGTAATCCGTGAAAAAGTACATGGTTTGTCAACATGAGCAAGCACACACTTTAAAAATACTAGCTGGCTGCGGCCCACATGTGGCGCCTGCTGAGGCTTTGATCGAATATCGACAAATTTTAACTTTAGCACGCCAAAGTGTCAACTATATTGCGCTGTCCGCAAGCGGGCGCGACAAACATGAAGAACCTCCCTGAACAGAACAGCTGGACTGGTTCCCAGGGTGTCCGATATAGCAATTTTCCACCAGTTATCTACTCTATGACAATTCCAAGATCAAGTGTGATCATGTCGAGTGTTATTATAATCGATAAATTTATTCGAAACAAATCACAGTTAAGCACCCAGACGTTCACAGGGTGTCAGGTTTAGAGAGATTCCACTGTACGTATACAACTGCAGCAGGACCCGTACCTCAACGAGCTCCTTCATCTCGGGGGTGGCGGTCATGGCTAGATGGCGGACATCGGGGTTGGAAATCACATTATCGACAATCGGGATCTTCAACATGGAGCGAACAAACTCTGCGTACTGTATAATATAGGGTAGACAATTACATATAGGGTAGACAATTACAGCACATATAGGATAGACCAAATTACAGCATCATGTAGGGTAAGACAATTACAGCACAACAAATGGTAGAGGAATACAGCATATATGGTAGACAATACAATTACAGCACATGTAGGATAACAATTACAGCAATGTAGGATAGACAAATCTACAGCACTTGTAGGTTAGACCATTACAAGCCCACACAGGGTAGACAAAATACACACAAATAGGGAAGACAATTACAGCACATGAAGGATAGACAATTACAGCACATGTAGGTAGACAATAACAGCACATACAGGGTAACAATAACTCACATATAGGGACAGACAATTAAAGCACATGTATTTTATGGTAGACAATTATCCCACATATAGGACACAGACAGCAATATAGGGATAGACACTGTACAGCACATGTAGGGTAAAACAATAACAGGCGCAATTTAGAGTAAACCATAACCGCACATATAGGACAAACAATTACAGCACCTGAATGGTAGACAATTTACAGCACATAAAGGTAGACAAATACCAGCACATATAGGGAACACAATAACAGCACATAAGGTCTCTGACACAATTACAGCACAAGGTTTGGTAGACAAATACAGCACATGTTTGGTAGACAATTACAGCACATCTACAACATACCAGTACAGCACATAAACGTACTAGACAAATACGGCGAACACATAATAGGGTAGACAATTACAGACACAGAACAGGTAACAAGTAACTCTACATAAAGGACAGACAATTACAAGCACATGTTATCGGTAAGACAATTAGACCACATAGTAGGACAGACAATGACAGCATACTAATAGAGGTAAACAATTACAGCACATGTAGGGTAGACAAAAAAAGCACATTTAGAATAGACAATTACCGCACATATGAGACAAACAAATTACAGCACATGATTGGTAACAATTAACAGCACATATACGGGTAGACAAATACAGCACATATAAGTGGACACAATAACAGGCACATATAGGTCAGACAATTACAGCACATAGTTTTGGTAGACAATTACAGACACATTATTGGTAACAATTACAGCACATATAGGACCAGACAATTACCAGCACAGTCATACGGTAGACAAATACGGCACATATAAGGGTAGACAAATACAGCACATACAGGGTAAGACCAAGTACCTCACATATTAGGGACATGAACAATTAAAGCACATGATTGTAGACAATTAGACCCAATATATGACAGACAATGACAGCAAGATAGGGAGACACTTTACAGCATCATGTAGGGTAGACAATAACGCACATTTAATGTAGACATTACCGCACATAATAGAGAGACAAACAATTACAGCACATGATCTGGTAGACAAATTACAGCACATATAGGGAAGACAAAATACAGCACATATAGGACAGACAAATTACACATCACATGTTTGGTAGACAATTACACCGCCATGTTTGTAGACAATTACAGCACATATAGGTACAGAAAATTACAGCACATAAACGTAGACCAACTACGGCAACATAAAGGTTGACAATTACAGCACATATAGACAGACAATTTCACAGCACATGTTTGGAGACAAATTACAGCACATATAGACAGACACATTACAGCACAAATACTAAGCTAGACAATTACCGCACATAAAGGTCGGACAAATAACTCGCACATATAGGAAAGACAATTACAGCACAATAGGGTAAGACAATAACAGCACATATAATGAGGACAGACAATTACAAGCACAATGTTTCGGTAGACAAATACAGCACAAATAGGACATACAAATACAGCGTCATAAAGGTGTAAGACAAATTACAGCGCACATATAGGGTAGACAATTACAGCACATAAGGCGACAGACAAATACAGCACATGTTTGATACACAATTACAGCACATATAGGGTAGACAATTACAGCACATATAGGGTAGACAATTACAACACATATAGGACAGACAATTACAGCACACGTTTGGTAGACAAACAATTACATCACATGTAGGGTAGATAATTACAGCACATATAGGGTAGACAATTAACAGCACATGAAGGATAAGACAATTAATGCAAAAGTAGAGGTATACAATTCCGAACCTTAAGGTAGACAATTACAGCACATATAGGGTAGATAATCTCAGCACATGTAGGATAGACAATTACATCACATATAGGGTGGACAATTACATCACAAAAAGGGTAGAAAATTACAGACTGTACGATAGACAATTATAGCACATGTAAGGGTAGACAAGTTATGGTAGTACAATTACAGCACAGTAGGGTAACAATTACAGCACCTATAGGGTAGATAAACTCAGTCACATGTAGGATAGACAATTTAACATCACATAAATAGGGTAGACAAATTTACATCACAACACAGGGTAGACCAATACAGCACATGTTAGATAGACAATAACAGCACATGTAGGGCCGACAATTTATAGCACATGTAGAGGTCAGACAAGTAGGGTAGAGACATTATAGCACATGTAGGATATACAATATACAGCCACCTGTAGGCAGACCAGTAGGGTAGACAATATACAGCACATGTATGGTAGACAATTACACACGTGTATGGGATAGACAATTACGAGCACATACAGGTACAGACAATTACAGCAACATGACAGGGTAGACAAGTAGGGTAGACTAACTTACACACATGTAGGAGGAAGACAATTACAGCACGTGTATGGTAGACAATTACAGCACATACAGGACAGACAATTACAGCACATGCAGGGTAGACAAGTAGGGTAGATAATTACAGCACATGTAGGTAGACAATACAGAGCACGTGAATGGTAGCCAAGTAACAGCACATAACAGCGGACAGACAATTTACAGCACATGCAGGGTAGTTACACGTAGGGTAGATAATTAACAGCACATGTAAGGGTAGACAATTTTCACAGACACGTGTAATGGTAACCAATTACAACACACTACAGGACAAACAATTACAGGCACAATGCTAGGGTAGACAATATGGTAGACAATTACATCACATGTAGGGTAGACAATTACAGCACATACAGGGTAGACAAGTACCTCACATATAGGACAGACAATTAAAGCACAGTTTGTAGACACTTATAACCACATATAGGACAATGACAGCCTATATAGGGTAGACCAATTACAAGCACATGTATAGGGTAGACCAATAACAGCACATTTAGAGTAAGACAATTTACTGCACATATAGGAACAAACCAATTACAGTAACATGATGCTGGGTAGTCACCTAACAGCACATCAAGGTAGACAAATAACAGCACATATAGGTACACAATAACAGCACATATAGGTCAGGACAATTACACACATGTGGTAACAATTACAGCACATGCTTTGAGGGTAGACAATTACACACAAATAGGACAACAATTACAGCACATAATACGGTAGAAAAAATACGGCACATATAGGGTAAGACAATTACAGCCATACAGGGCAGACAAGTACCTTCACAATAGAGGAACAGACAATTCCTAAAGGACACATGTTTTGGTAGACAATTAGACCACATATTAGGACAGATCGACAATGACAGCATATATAGGGAAGACAATTACAGCACATGTAGGGTAGACAATAACACACATTTAGATGTAGACAATTTACCGCACATATAGACAAACAATTACAGCACATGAATTGGATAGACAAGGTACAGCACATATAAGGGTAGACAAATATAATAGCAACATATAGGACAGACAATATACATCACGAGTTGGTAGACAATCTACAGCACATGTTCTGTATTACTAATTACAGCATGACATATAGGAACAGACAATTACAGCACATAATAGGAGAACAAATACGCACAAATAGGGTTGAGAACAATTACAGCACAAAAAAGGCAGACATTACAGCACATTTTTTGGCAGAACAATTACAGCACAAATAGACAGTACAATTAACAGCACATATCTGGTAGACAATGTACGCACATATAGGAGGACAATTACTGCACATTATCTATAAAGAACAATTACAGCACATAAGGACAGACAATTACAGCACATGTTCGGTAGACAATTACAGCACATATAGGACAGACAAATACAGCGCATATAGGGTAGACAATTACAGCACATATAGGGTAGACAATTACAGCACATATAGGACAGACAATTACAGCACATGTTTGATACACAATTACAGCACATATAGGGTAGACAATTACAGCACATATAGGGTAGACAATAACAACACCATAGACAGACAATTACATGCACACGTTAGCGGTAAGACAAACAATAAGCACACATTAGGGTAGATAATTACAGCACATATAGGGTAGACAATTACAGCACATGAAGATAGACAATTAAAGCAAATTGTGGTAAAAATTACCGTACATGTAGGGTTAGACAATACAGCACATATAGGTAGAATACTCTCAGCACATGTAAGGATAGACAATTTACATCACATATAGGGGTGGACAATTAACATCACACAAGGGTAGAAAATTACCAGCCCATGTAGAAATCATAATCAATTGCACATTGTAGGTAGACAAGTAGGGTAACAATTACAGGGCACATGTAGGGTAGACAATTACAGCACATAAAGGTAGACTAATCTCAGCAACATGTAGTGATAGACAATTACATCCACTTATAGGTTAGAACAATTAACATCACAAAACAGGTAGACAATTACAGCACAATGTAGGATAGACAATTACAGCACATGTAGGGCAGACAATTAATAGCACATGTAGGGTAGACAAGAAGGGTAGACAATTATAAGCACATGTATGATTATAACAATTACAGCACATGTAGGGCACAGACAAGAGGGTAAGACAATTACAGCACTATGTAGGGTACGACAATTACAGCACGTGTATGGAAACAATTTACTGCACATACATGGAACAGAACCAATTACAGCACATGCAGGTAGCACAAGTAGGTATAATAATTACAGCACCCTGTAGGGTAGAACAATTACCAGCAACGTGTATGTATACAAACTCACCGCACATACAGGACAGAACAATTACAGCACATGCAGGGTAACAATTAGGGTAGAGCGATAATATACAGCACATGTAGGGTAGAACCAATTACAGCCACGTGTATGGAAGACAATTACAGCACATACAGGACAGACAATTACAGCACATGCAGGGTAGAGACAAGTAGGTGTATATAATATACAGCACATGCCTAAGGTAACAATTACAGCACGTTGTATGGAGACACTGTACAACACATACAGGACTCACAATTTACAGCACATCAAGGGTAGACAAGTATGGTAACCAATTACATCACATTAGGGTAGGACAATTTACAGCAATACAGGTTTAAGACAGTAACCTCACATAATAGGACAGATCAATTAAAGCACATGTTTGGTAGATCACTTATACACATATAGGACAATTGACGCATACAAGAGGTAGACCAATAACAGCACATGGTACAGGGTAGAAACAATAACCGCACATTTAGAGTAGACAATTACCTGCACATATAGGACAAACAATTACAGTACAAATGATTCGTGTGGTAGACAATTACAGACACGATCTAGGGTAGACAAATACAGCACATATCAGGGAAACACAATAACAAGACACAAATTAGGTCAGAACAATTACAGCACTTGTTTGGTAGAGAACAATTACAGCCCACTGTTTGGTAGACAATTTCAGCGCACATAATAGGACAGACATTACAGCCACATATGAACGGGGGAGGGAGGGATATTTAAAAAGAAAACCAAAAATTTTACGGCACATATAGGGTAGACAATTACAGCACATACAGGGTAGACAAGTACCTCACATATAGGACAGACAATTAAAGCACATGTTTGGTAGACAATTAGACCACATATAGGACAGACAATGACAGCATATATAGGGTAGACAATTACAGCACATGTAGGGTAGACAATAACAGCACATTTAGAGTAGACAATTACCGCACATATAGGACAAACAATTACAGCACATGATTGGTAGACAATTACAGCACATATAGGGTAGACAAATACAGCACATATAGGACAGACAATTACATCACATGTTTGGTAGACAATTACAGCACATGTTTGGTAGACAATTACAGCACATATAGGACAGACAATTACAGCACATATACGGTAGACAAATACGGCACATATAGGGTTGACAATTACAGCACATATAGGACAGACAATTAACAGCACAAGATTGTGCAGACAATTACAGCACATAAAGACATACAATTACAGCACCATATTGGCTAAGACAAATCCGCACATATAGGGAGGAAATTACTGCCATATAGGAAAGACAAATTACAGCAATATAGGACAGACCAATAACAGCACATAGTTCGGTAGACAATTACAGCACATATAGCGACATACAAAAACATCGCAATATAGGGATAGACAATTACAGCACATCTAGGGTAGACAAATTACAGCACATTAGGAGACAGACATAATACAGCACATGTTTGATACACAATTACAGCACATATAGGGTAGACAATTACAGCACATATAGGGTAGACAATTACAACACATATAGGACAGACAATTACAGCACACGTTTGGTAACCAACCAAATTACATCACATGTAGGGTCTAGAACTAATTACCAGCAACAATAGGTAGAACAATTACAGCACATGTAGGATAGACAATTAAAGCAAATGTAGGGTAGACAATTACCGTACATGTAGGGTAGACAATTACAGCACATATAGGGTAGATAATCTCAGCACATGTAGGATAGACAATTACATCACATATAGGGTGTACAAATTACCTCACTAAATAACGAGTAGAAAATTACAGCGAGCACATGTAGGATAGGTACAATTATAGCACAATGTAGGGTAGACAAGCGTAGGGAAGACAATTACAAGCACATGTAGTGGTAGACCATTACAGCCCATAAAGGTACGATAATCTTCCAGCACATGTAGGTAGACAAATACATCTCATATAGAGTTAAGACAAATACATTCACAACAACAGGGTAGAGCAATAACAGCACATGTAGGATAGACAATTAACAGCACATGTATGGCAGACAATTATAGCACATGTAGGTAGCACACGTAGGTATACAATCTATAGCACATGTAGATAAACCATTACAGCACATTAGGGCAGACACGTAGTGGTAGACAATTCAGCACATAGTAGGGTAAACAATTACAGCACGTGTATGGTAGACATTACAGCACATACAGGACAGACCAATTAACAGCACCATGAGCAGGGTAGACACCGTATGGTAGATAAATTACAGCACATGTAGGGTAGACAATTACAGCACGTGTATGGTAGACAATTACAGCACATACAGGACAGACAATTACAGCACATGCAGGGTAGACAAGTAGGGTAGATAATTACAGCACATGTAGGGTAGACAATTACAGCACGTGTATGGTAGACAATTACAGCACATACAGGACAGACAATTACAGCACATGCAGGGTAGACAAGTAGGTAGCATAATTACAGCACATCTAGGTAGACAAACACAGCACTGTAAATGGTAGAACAATACAACACATACAGGACCAAACAATTACAGCACCATGTCAGGGAAGACAAGTAAGGTAAGACAATTAACATCACATGTAGGTAACAATTACAGCACATACAGGGTAGACAAGTACCTCACATATAGGACAGACAATTAAAGCACATGTTTGGTAGACAATTATACCACATATAGGACAATGACAGCATATATAGGGTAGACAATTACAGCACATGTAGGGTAGACAATAACAGCACATTTAGAGTAGACAATTACCGCACATATAGGACAAACAAATACACAGTAACATGAGTTGGTAGACAATTACAGCACATATAGGGTAGACAAATACAGCACATAATCGGGTAACAACAAAATTAACAGCACATATAGGTCAACACTTACAGCACATGTTTGCGGTAAGACAATTACAGCATCCATGTTATGGTAACAATTTCAACAGCCCATATAGGACAGACAATTAACAGCACATAGTACTGTAGAGCCAATCACGGAGCACATATAAGGGTAGACAAATACAGCACATACAGGGTAGACAAGTACCTCACATATAGGACAAGACAATTAAAGAGCACAACGTTTGGTAGACAATCGCACCACATATAGACAAGACAAATAGACAGCATATAGAGGTAGACAATTACAAAGGCACTATTTAGGGTAGAAAATAACATCGAACAATTAGAGTAGACAATTAACGCACATAAAGGATAAACGAAAAAAGACAAATACAGCACATTACTTATGGTAAGACAATTAACAGCACATATAGGGTCCGCCAAATACAGCACATAAGACAGACAATTACATCACATGTTTGGTACAGACAAGACAGCACATGTTTGGTAACAATTACAGCACATAATAGGACAGACAAATTACAGCACATATTCGGAAACAAATACGGCACATATAGGGGGGGGGGGGGGGAGGGGGGTTGATCAATTACAGCGAACATATATGGACAGACAATTACAGCACATGTTTTGCAAAGACAATTACAGCACATATAGGACAGACAATTACAGCACATATATGGTACAGCACAATTACCGCACTATAAGGGAGACAATTCACTGCACATATAGGATAAGACAATTATCAGCACCTATAGGACAGTACAATAACAGCACATGATTCGGTAGACAATTACAGAGCACATATAGACATACAAATACAGTCGCATAATAGGAAGACAATTACAGCACATATAGGGCTACAGACAATTACAGCACATATACTGGGACAGACACATTACAGCACTATGTTTCGATACACAATTACAGAGCACATATAGGTAGACAAATTACAGCACATAATAGGGTAGACAATTACATACACATATAGGAAAACAGACAATTACAGCACACGTTTGGTAACAAACACTTTACACTCACATGTAGGTAGATCAATTACAGCACATATAGGGTAGACAATTTACAGCGACATTAGAGTAGGATAGAGACAATTAAAGCAAATGTAGGGTAACAATTACCGTACATGTAGGCGTAGACAATTACAGCACATATAGGGTAGATAATCCACACATGTATGCATAGACAATTAACATCCAACAATATAGGGTGGACAATTCACATCACAAAAAGGGTAGAAAATTACAGCACATGTAGGATAGACAATTAATAGCACATGTAGGTTAGACAAGTAGGGTAGACAATTACACACTATGTAGGGTAAAAGTAACAAACAGCACCATATCAGGGCTAGATAATCTCAGTCACATGTAGGATAGACAATTACATCACATATAGGGTAGAGACAAGTTACACAGCAAAACATGTAGACAATACAGCTCATGTAGATAGACAAATTACAGCACATGTAGGCAAGACAATTATTAGCACATGTAGGTAGACAAAGTAGGGTAGACAATTAAACGCACATGTAGGACTATACACATTACAGCAAATGTAGGCGTCAGACAAGTAGGGTAACAATACAGCACATGTAGGGTAGACAATTACAGCACGTGTATGGTAGACACATTACATCACATACAGGACACAGACAATATACAGCCATGCAGGGTAGACAAGTAGGTATAGATACCTTACAGCACATGTAGGGTAGATCAATTACAGCACGGTCATAGGTTAAACAAATTACAGCAACATACAGGACAGACAATTACAGCAACATCAAGGTAGAACAATTAGGGAAGATAATTACAGCGCACGTGTATGGTAGACAATTATCAGCACATACAGACAGACAATTACAGCACATGCAGGTAGACAATAGGGTTAGATAATTACCGCACATGTAGGGGTAGACACAATTACAGCACGTGTATGGAAGACAATTTACAGCACATACAGGACAGACATTAAAGCACATGCCAGGGTACAGACAAGTAGGGTAGAGTAATTACACGCACATGTAGGCGTAGACTAATTTAACCGCACGTGTATGGTAGACAATTACACACACATACAGACATTCAATTCCAGCACATTGCAGGGTCAACAAGTATGGTAGACAATTACATCACATTACGGTCAGAACAATTACAGCACATGTAGGTGTAGACAATATACAGCACAGTGTATGGTAGACACAATTTACAGCACATGTAGGATCGACAATTACATCACAAGTAGGGTACACAATAACAGCACATATAGGCAGACAATTAACATGCACATTATTAGGTAAGACACATTACAGCACATGATGGTAGAACAATCATACCAGCACATAATAGGACAGACACAATTACAGACCACGATACTACGGTAGAACAAAATACGGGTGCCACACTATAGGGTAGACACAAATACGAGCACATACAGGTAGACAAGTACCTCACATAAAGGAAAGACAATTATAAGCACAGTTTGGAGTAGACAATTAGACCACAATAGTACAGACAATGACAGCATCTATATAGGGTAGACAATTAGCAGTACACACACAAACACCATGTAGGGTAGACAATAACAGCACATTTAGTAGTAACAATTACCGCACATATAGAAACAAACAAATACAGCACATGATTGAGGTAGACAATAACCGCACATATAGGGTAACAATACAGCACATATAAGGCGGTAACAATAACAGCACATCTAGGTCAGACCATTACAGCACATGTTTGAGGTAGACAATTACAGCACCTGTTCTTGGTGACTAGACAATTCTACAGCACAATAGTACAGATCAATTACAGCAAATATACGGTAGACAAATACATCGGCCCACATATAGGGTAGACAAGTTACAGCACATAAGAAGACAAGTACCTCACATATAGGCCTGACAATAAAGCACATGTTTAGTACAACAATTAGACCACCATATAGAACAGACAATGACAGCATAATAGATTAAGATAGACAGATTACAGCACATGTAGGTAGACAAAAACGCACATTTAGAGTAGATACAATTACGCACATATAGGACAAACAATTACAGCAATGATTGGTAGACAATTACAGCACATATAGGCGTAGACAAATACAGCATCATATAAGGACGGAGAGGGAGAGACAATTACATCACAATGTCTTCTGGCGTAGACAATTACCAGCACATGTTTGTAGACAATTACAGCACATATAAGGACAGTACATTACAGCACTATATACGGTAGACAAATACGGCCACATAAAAGGGTTGACAATTACAAGCACATATAGAACAGACAAATACCGTCACATGTTTGGCAGTACAATTACAGCAACATATAGGTACAGACAATTAACAGCACATTATATGGTAGACAAATTTACCGCCATATAGGGAGGACAAATTTCTGCACATATAGGAAATACAATTACAGCACATAAAGGTCTGTCAGTACAATTAACAGCACATATAGACAGACAATTTACAGCACATGTTCGTACAGACAATTACAGCACATATAGGACAACAAAACAGCAGCAATTATAGGGTAGACAAATACAGCACATATAAGGGTAGACAATATACAGCACATATAGGACAGACAATTACAGCACATGTTTGATACACAATTACAGCACATATAGGGTAGACAATTACAGCACATATAGGGTAGACAATTACAACACATATAGGACAGACAATTACAGCACACGTTTGGTAGACAAACAATTACATCACATGTAGGGTAGATAATTACAGCACATATAGGGTAGACAAGANTTACAGCACATGTAGGATAGACAATTAAAGCAAATGTAGGGTAGACAATTACCGTACATGTAGGGTAGACAATTACAGCACATATAGGGTAGATAATCTCAGCACATGTAGGATAGACAATTACATCACATATAGGGTGGACAATTACATCACAAAAAGGGTAGAAAATTACAGCACATGTAGGATAGTACAATTATAGCACATGTAGGTAGACAAAGTAGGGTTAGACAATTACACACAGTGTAGGGCACGACAATTACAGCACATCTAAGGGTAGATAATCTCAGCACATGAAGGATAGACAATTACTTCACATAAGGGTAGTACAATTACATCAACCAACAGGGTAGACAATTACGCACATGTAGTTGATAACAATTACACAGCACATGTAGCGGCAGAACAATTTAATAGCACAATGTATCGGATACAATAGGGTAAGACAATTATCAGCACAGTAGTGGGGGGGGGGGGAGGGGGGGACATATACAATTACAGCACATTGTAGGGCAACAAGTAGGGTAGACAATTAAATACAGCACATAGTCTGGTAGACAACTTAACAGCACATCTAGGGTACACAATAACAGCACATTTATAGAGTAACAATTAACGCACATATAGGACAATACAATTACAGCACACAGATTGGTAGACAATTACAGCACATATAGGGGCGTAGACAAATACAGCACAAATAGGATCAGACAATTACCATCACATGTTTGGTTAGACAATTACACAGCACATGATTTGGTAGAACAATTACAGCACATATAGACAGACAATTTACAGCACATTATACGGTAGACAAATACGTCCACTATATGAGGTTGGACAATCTACAGCACATATAGGACAGACAATTACAGCACATGTTTGGCAGACAATTACAGCACATAATAGACAGACAATTACACACATATATGGTTAGACAATACCGCAACATATTAGGAGGACAATTACTGAGCCATATAGGAAAGACAATACAGCACATATAGGTTATACTAATACAGCACATAAGGACAGACAATTACAGCACATGTTCGGTAGACACAATTACAGCACATCATAGGACAAAACACAATACAGCGCATATAAGGGTAGACAATTCCAGCACATATAGGGTAGACAATTACAATCACATATAGGACAACACAATTATACAGCACATGTTTTCTGATTACACAATTACAGCACATATAGGGTACGAACAAGTTACAGTCACATATAGAAAGACAATTACAACACCTATAGGACAGACACATTACAGCACACGTTTGGGTAGACAAACAATTACATCACATGTAGGGTTATATAAATTACACACATATAAGGGTAGGAACCAATAACAGCACATGTAGGATTAGACAATAAAAGCAAATAGTAGGGTAGACATTACCGTACAAGTAGGGTAGGACAATTCTACACGCACATATAGGTAGATAATTCTCAGCACACACAAGACATGTAGGATATGGACCATTACATCACAAATAGGGTGGACAATTACATCACAAAAAGAGAAAAATTACAGCACACTGTAGGATAGACAATAAAGCACATGTAGGGTAGACATGTAGGTAGACTAATTACAGCACATGTAGGTGACAATTACCAGCACATATAGGGTTGATAATCTCAGCACATGTAAGGATAGACCAATTACATCACATATAGGGTAGAACAATTACATCACAAACAGGGTAGACACATTACAGAGCCGACAACCATGTAGGATAACAATCTACAGCACATGTAGGCAGACAATTTAAGCACATGTAGGGTACACAAGTAGGGTAACAATTACAGATCATTCAGGAGATATACAATTACAGCACATTAGGGCAGACAAGTTAGGTAGACAATTACAGCACATGTAATGTAGACAATTACAGCAACGTGTAATGGTAGACCAATTACAGCACATGACAGACATACAAATACAGCACAAGCAGGTAGACAAGTAGAGGTAATAATTACAGCACATGTAGGGTAGACAATTTTAACAGGCACGGTATGGTAGACAATTAACAGTCAATACAGTGACAGACAATTACAGCATCATGCAGGGTAGACAAGTAGTGCTAGATAATACAGCCCATGTAGTGAAGACAATTTACAGCACGTTTATGGTAGCCAATTACAGCACATAACAGGTACAGACAATTACAGCAGCATGCAGGTAGACCTATTCTAGGGGTAGATAAAATTACATCACATGAAGGGTAGACAATTACAGCACTGTAGGGTCAGACAATTACACACATACCTGACCATACAATTACAGCACATTCAGGAGTAGACAAGTAAGGTAGACAATAGTACATCACATGTCTAGGGTATACAATTACAGCACATACGAGGTAGACACGTACCTCACATATAGAGACAAGACTATTAAAGCGCATGTTTAGCGGTAGACAATTATACCACATATAGCCAATAGACAGCATATATAGGGTAGACAATTACAGCACATGTAGGTAGACAATAACATCACATTTAGGAGTAGACAATATTCATACCGAGCACATATAGTACAAACAATTACATACATGATTGGTAGACAATTACAGCACATAAGGTGTAAGACAAATACAGCACATATTAGGGTACACAATAACAGCACAAAAGCGTCCAACAGATTAAGCACCATGGTTGGGGTAGACAATAACAGTCACATGTCTTGGTAGACAATTACAGCACATATAGGACAGCACAATTACAGCACATATACGGGTAAGACAAATCTACGGCACATATAGGGAGACAATTACAGCACATACACGGTAAAACAAGTACCTCACATATAGGCACAGCACACTCTAAATGCGCACATGTTTGGTAACAATTAGACCACATTATAGGACAGACATATGACAGCATAAAATCGGGAAGACAGTTACAGCACATGTAGTAGACACAATAACAGCACATTTAGAGTAACAATTACCGAGCACATGATAGACAAACAATACAGCACATGATCGGTAGACAATTACAGCACATATAGGGTAGACAAATACAGCACATATAGGACAGACAATTACATCACATGTTTGGTAGACAATTACAGCACATGTTTGGTAGACAATTACAGCACATATAGGACAGACAATTACAGCACATATACGGTAGACAAATACGGCACATATAGGGTGTGACAATTACAGCACATATAGGACAGACAATTACAGCACATGTTTGCGGCAGACAATTTACTCGCACAATCAAGGACAGACAATTACAGCACATATATGGTAGACAATTACCGCACATATAGGGAGGACAATTACTGCACATATAGGAAAGACAATTACAGCACATATAGGACAGACAATTACAGCACATGTTCGGTAGACAATTACAGCACATATAGGACATACAAATACAGCGCATATAGGGTAGACAATTACAGCACATATAGGGTAGACAATTACAGCACATATAGGACAGACAATTACAGCACATGTTTGATACCACAATTACAGCACATATAGGGTAGACAATTACAGCACATATAGGGTAGACAATTACAACACATATAGGACAGACAATTACAGCACACGTTTGGTAGACAAACAATTACATCACATGTAGGGTAGATAATTACAGCACATATAGGGTAGACAATTACAGCACATGTAGGATAGACAATTAAAGCAAATGTAGGGTAGACAATTACCGTACATGTAGGGTAGACAATTACAGCACATATAGGGTAGATAATCTCAGCACATGTAGGATAGACAATTACATCACATATAGGGTGGACAATTACATCACAAAAAGGGTAGAAAATTACAGCACATGTAGGATAGACAATTATAGCACATGTAGGGTAGACAAGTAGGGTAGACAATTACAGCACATGTAGGGTAGACAATTACAGCACATATAGGGTAGATAATCTCAGCACATGTAGGATAGACAATTACATCACATATAGGGTAGACAATTACATCACAAACAGGGTAGACAATTACAGCACATGTAGGATAGACAATTACAGCACATGTAGGGCAGACAATTATAGCACATGTAGGGTAGACAAGTAGGGTAGACAATTACTAGCACATGTAGGATATACAATTACAGCACATGTAGGGCAGACAAGTAGGGTAGACAATTACAGCACATGTAGGGTAGACAATTACAGCACGTGTATGGTAGACAATTACAGCACATACAGGACAGACAATTACAGCACATGCAGGGTAGACAAGTAGGGTAGATAACTTACAGCCCATGTTGTGGTAACAATTACAGCACGTTATTGGTAGACAATTACAGCAAAAACAGGACATACAATTACAGCACATGGCAGGGTAGACAAGTATGGTAGAATTAATTACAGCACATTGTAGGGTAAACGACAATTACAGCACGTGTATGGTAGACAATCTAGACAGCACATAAATGACAACAAATACACAACAATCAGGTAGACAAGTAGGGTAATAATTTACAGCACATTAGGTAGACATTACAGCACGAGTATGGTAGACAATTACAACACATACAGGTACAAACACTTAGCAGACACCTGCAGGGTAGACAAGTATTGTAGACCAATTACATCACATGTAAGTGGTATCACAATTACCGCACATCACAAGGGTATACAAGTACCCTCGACATATATTGACAGACAATTAAAGCCACATTGTTTTGGTAGACAATTTATACCACATATAGACAATGAAAGCAATATATAGGTAACAAATACCACAGCACAATGTAGGGGGGTAACAATAACAGCACATTTAGAATATACATTACCGCACATCAAATGTAACACCAGATTACAGTACATAGATTGGTAGACAAATTAAGCACATATAGGGTAACAAAATACAGCACATATAGGGTACACAATAACAGCACATATAGGTCTAGACAATTAACAGCACAGTTTATGAGAAGACCATTACACAGCACATGATATTAGTTAGACCAAATAACACACACCTCAAAGAGACAGACAATATACAGCACAAATACCGTTAGACACAACCGGCACCATATCGGGAAGACAAAAACAGCACATACCGTGTAGACACGTAAACCTCACATATAGGACCAGCTCAATAATATGCCCATGTTTGTAGACATCATAGACCCCATATAGGACAGACAATGACAGTCATAAATAGGGTAGAACAATTTACAGCACCTGTAGGGTAGCCAATAACAGCAGCAATAGAGTCGACAATTACGCACAAATAGGACAACAATTACAGCACCTGAAATTGGTAGAACACAATTACAGCACATAAAGGTAGTCACAAATACAGCACAAATAGGACAGACAATTACATCCCACTGTTTGGTAGCCAAGTTAACACAGCACATGTTTGGTAGACAATTACAGCACATAAAGGACAGACAATATACAGCACATATACGGTATAGACAAATACGGCAACATATAGGTTGACAATTACAGCACATATTAGGACAGACAATTTTACACACATTTTGGCAGAACAATTTCACGCACATAAAGGACATACAATTACACACATAATATGGTAGACAAATACCGATCATATAGGGAGACAATTACTGCATCATATAGTGCAAAGACAATTACAAGCAACATAAAGGACTGACAATTACAGCACATGTTCGGTAGACAATTACAGCACATATAGACATACAAATACAGCGCATATAGGGTCAGACAATTACAGCACATATAGGTAGATCAGTTAATTACAGCACATATAGGAGACCGACAATCAGCACATGTTTAGGATACACCACAATTACAGAGCACCTAATAGTGTTAGACAATTACAGCACATATCGGGTATACAAATTCAACACATATCGGACAACAATTAACAGCACACGTTTTGGTTAGACAAAACAATTTACAATCACATGTAGGGTAGATAATTTACAGCACATATAGGTAGACAATTACACGCACATGTAGGATAGAACAATTAAAGCAAAATGAAGGTAGACCAATTACCGTAACAGTAGGGTAGACAAATTACAGCACAATAAAGGGTAGATAATCTCAGCAACATGTAGAAGACAATTACATCACATATATGGTGGACAATTACATCACAAAAGGGTATGAAAATTACAGCACATGTTAGGAATAGACAAAAATAGCACATGAAGGGTTGACAGTAGGGTAGAAAATAAACAGCACATGTAGGGTAGACAATGACAGCACATATCGGGTAGATAACTCTCAGCACATGTAGGATAGACAATCATAAATCACAAATAGGTAGACAAATACATCACAATCCAGGGTATACAATTACAGCACATGAAGGATAAGACAAATTACAGTGCACATGTAGGTCAGCCAATTAAGCACATGTAGCTAGAACAAGAAGGGTAAGATCAATTTGAGCACATGAAGGATATAACAAAAACCAGCTACAAGTATGGCAGACAAGTAGGGAAGACAATTAACACACATGTGAGGGTAGACAATTACAGCACTGTATGGGTAACAATTACAGCACATACAGGACAGACCAATTACAGCACATTGCAGGTAGACCTAGTATGTAGATAATTAACAGCACCTGTAGGTAACAATTACAGCACGTGTATTTAGCAAATACAGCACATACAGGACATACAAAATTACAGCACATGCAGGGTAGACAAGTAGGGTAGATAATTACAGCCTCGTGTATGAGTAGACAATTAACAGCACATGCAGAGTAGACAAGTAGGGTAGAACCATTTACATAGCACATGTAGGGTTAGCACAATTACAGCACATGCAGGGTAGGACGAATTACACGCCATGTAGGGTATGACAAATACAGCTCACATAGGGTAGAGAATTGCAGCAAATGTAGGTAGACACAATTACAGCACATTCTAAGGGTAGACAAGTAGGGTAGACAATTACAGCACATGTAGGGTAGACAATTACAGCACATGTAGGGTAGACAATTACAGCACACATATGGTAGAGAATTGCAGCACATGTAGGGTAGACAATTACAGCGCATGCAGGGTAGACAAGTAGGGTAGACAATTACAGCACATGTAGGGTAGACAATTACAGCACGTGTATGGTAGACAATTACAGCACATACAGGACAGACAATTACAGCACATGCAGGTTAGACAAGTATGGTAGACAATTACAGCACATGTAGGGTAGACAATTACAGCACATGTAGGTAGACAATTACAGCACGTGTATGGTAGACAATTACAGCACACATAGGGTAGACAATTGCAGCACATGTAGGGTAGACAATTACAGCACGTGTATGGTAGACAATTACAGCACATGTAGGATAGACAATTACAGCACATGTAGGGCAGACAAGTAGGGTAGACAATTACAGCACATGTAGGGTAGACAATTACAGCACACATAGGGTAGAGAATTGCAGCACATGTAGGGTAGACAATTACAGCACATGCAGGTTAGACAAGTATGGTAGACAATTACAGCACATGTAGGGTAGACAATTACAGCACATGTAGGTAGACAATTACAGCACGTGTATGGTAGACAATTACAGCACACATAGGGTAGACAATTGCAGCACATGTAGGGTAGACAATTACAGCACGTGTATGGTAGACAATTACAGCACATGTAGGATAGACAATTACAGCACATGTAGGGTAGACAAGTAGGGTAGACAATTACAGCACATGTAGGGTAGACAATTACAGCACATGTAGGGTAGACAATTACAGCACACATAGGGTAGAGAATTGCAGCACATGTAGGGTAGACAATTACAGCACATGCAGGGTAGACAATTACAGCACGTGTATGGTAGACAATTACAGCACATACAGGACAGACAATTACAGCACATATAGGGTAGACAATTACAGCACATATAGGGTAGACAATTACAGCACATGCAGGGTAGACAATTACAGCACATGCAGGGTAGACAAGTAGGGTAGACAATTACAGCACATGTAGGGTAGACAATTGCAGCACATGTAGGGTAGACAATTACAGCACATGCAGGGTAGACAATTACAGCACGTGTATGGTAGACAATTACAGCACATACAGGACAGACAATTACAGCACATATAGGGTAGACAATTACAGCACATATAGGGTAGACAATTACAGCACATGCAGGGTAGACAATTACAGTACATGCAGGGTAGACAAGTAGGGTAGACAATTACAGCACATGTAGGGTAGACAATTACAGCACGTGTATGGTAGACAATTACAGCACATATAGGACAGACAATTACAGCACATGTAGGGTAGACAATTACAGCACACATAGGATAGACAATAACAGCACATGTAAGGTAGACAATTACAGCACACGTAGGATAGACAATTACAGCACATATAGGGTAGACAATTACGGCACATGTAGGGTAGACAATTACAGCACATATAGGGTAGACAAGTAGGGTAGACAATTACAGCACATGTAGGATAGACAATTACAGCACATGTACACACACAATGATAAAACATGTATAGCAAATTTGGTTAAGATTGGACTCGAGTAGAACTAGTTACAGACAGTGTCCATCCACCTATCATGAATATCCAAACGATAGCCAATCACAAACAAGCAAACAAACAAGATGACAATATACACCAGTCCAGGGGGTAATTTCACTAAGCTTCGTACGACTAAAATGTTCGGAAGTGCAAAATCAGAATCGTCTGGAATTTTAATTAATGGATTTACATTTATTTAACATAGGCTGTTAACTAAACGGAAATCCAGTAATTGTTTACAAGAAAACAGTGTTAATATGAAATTTACAGACTATCATAATTTTGCACATACGAACATTTTAGTCGTACGAAGTTTAGTGAAACGGCCCCCAGGCATGGTCTGTAAACAAGGGAAGATACAAATTACAATCAAAATCAGGGTTCTTCCCCTTGCCATTATAGAACATTTACAACTACATTGACCAATATTTGTCAAACAGAACTTCAGTTATTCAGAGCTCCAGAGAAGGTGCAAATCTTACGCACTTATTTTAGCAGAATACGCATTGATTATCAAAAGTGGGAGTAATGTGAAAATACGCATTGATTTTCAAATTGAGTAGTGAAAAATAATGTAATAAAGTCGAAAATTTACTTAGTTGAGTTATAAAAAGCAAACAGTTTTTAAATTTGTTTTATTTTTTATCATTTGTTCCTATTTAATATGGAAGAAAATTAATAATTCATTTGTAAAAGTAAAATATGCATTGAATTTGAAATATGGGGGTATAATACTCTTAGATACAAAACTTATCTGGAGCGCTGGTTATTATGTAATTGCATTAAAGTCCGATGTTACCATGGCATTAGACTACCAACTCATACCTACCATGGCCATAAGGGCAATAATCCACCGACACATAACAAACCCTTATTGCAATAACAATGTATCTGGATAGAGGCTTCTCAAAATAAATGATATCTGAATATTTAGGGTATTTACAGGAATATGTTATTACTTGTCAAAATGTGAAAGTGAAAGGGTTTAACGTCATATAGAGACAGGACCACAGTTTAACGTCTCGTCCGACAGACATTTGTGATGGAAATACTATGTCAGTATTTTTCACGCCTAGGGTGAAGATTTAACTCACACCTTTCGGTATTGAAGTCCAATGCCATATCCGCTAGGCCATAGTCCATCCCTTTGTCAAAATGTGAATAAAATATTGTTTAAACGAACGTAAACCCACCTCCCTCTGCATGTGCTGCTGTGTCTCCATGTTGGCCGAGTCCACGCCCGATGAGCCTCCCATACTGCCCAGCCCGACCTGGGTCACACTGATGTCCGGGCGCGGCCCACTCTCCTGAATAAACACAATGGACCTGTCATATAGTGTTGTGCCCAGTGTCTCGGACCATATGGGACAATTTCATGTTTTTTGTCCCTTTTGTAACGAAATGATTATGTATTTTATGGTGGAATTATGTTTCCCAGGGTCGCTTAGGCACAAAACTGGTCTTATAAATAGGTCACTGAAATTGGGAAAATCACTTGTAACTTCTCTAATTATTAGAGCTATTTCTGGGGCATCATCGGCATTAGAATGGTGGCCTTTTTGTTTTATGTCACGTTGCTTAGTTAACCCATTGAAGTCTAAGAATACAATAATTTTTACTGAAAATAAATCTGATTTTTTAACTTTATTTCTCAATAAAAGTATACATTGTTAGTTTAAATGAGTGGTGACAACGTATATTTTCGAGAATAAATGAGGAAAATAGGATATATTTTTTTTTTGTTTTTTTTTAAATTTCATACTGCTTTAATGGTATCCAGTCTGCAATGGGTTAAATGACAATTTACGTGGCTTCTAACATTAAGAATGCCATGGAAATTTTGTAAAAGTTACTAGTGATTTTCCAAGTTCTGTAACATATTTACAAGACTAGTCTTGCCTGGATACCATAATTATTATGCTCATGATGGACTGTCCCGGAGCTTGGACAATAGACATGCAACTGGATTAGCTCAAATCTGGAGAAAATATTGATAGATTGGGGTTAGCATCTCAACATCATGGTCGTACGCCGACATGCCCGTATCTGTACATCCAGCCCTGAAACAATATGTCCTGCTCCGGTCCCAGGCCGTACAACACCAGGTCACTAAAGGAATGGTGCTTAACGGCCCACCAACACAAAATAGTATCATTTAGGGCCAATCACTAAGTCCCAGGGGCCGTTTCACTAAACTGTGTACAACTAAAATGTTCGTAAGGGCAAAATTGTAAATTTCACATTAACAATGTTTTCTTGTAAACAATTATTGGATTTACATTTATTGAGCATAGGCTGCATTTGCAGCATATGCTCAATAAATGTAAATCCATCAATTGAAATTTACAGAAGATCATAAATTTGTCGTACGAAGTTTAGTGAAACGGGCCCCAGGTGCGAATCTATTGAGATTCACCATTAAGATACACAAGCGCCTGTGTTAATCTTGCACAAATGCCAACATTTCTGAACATATATTAGCAATCTCAACTCACAATAAAGCATTTGATTGTCTGAGCTGTGCTACAACTCAGACTTGGCCAATCAAACTGCTAGATTTCATATACAATATGCAAGTATTTTGAACAACATTAATTAAAATATTGGTAAGATTAGCGCTAGTGGTGGTGTATGGATAATCTACATACCATCACATCTTCAGAGAATAGAAGATTGAACCCGGGAACTCACCTGACTGGACGCAGCAACAGTAGGCAGTACAGGGTCTTGTGATGCAGCCGTCTGAAACAGAAACCACACGGACATAAAATACCACTCAATCTGGCTGCTATCCATCATAAAACATTGCAAATATCACACAGACATGAAACACCACTCAATCTGGCTGCTATCCATCATAAAACATTGCAAATATCACACAGACATGAAACACCATCAATGGTATCATCAAAAGCAAATATCACACAGACATGAAACACCACTCAATCTGGCTGCCAATATCACACAGACATGAAACGCCACTCAATCTGGCTGCCATTCGGCATAAAACATGGCAAATATCACACGGACATGAAACATCACTCAATATGGCTGCCATTTATCATAAAACATGGCAAATATCACAAAACATGGCAAATATCACACGGACATGAAACACCACTCAATCTGGCTGTCATTCATCATAGAATATGGCAAATATCACACGGACATGAAACACCACTCAATACGGCTGCCATTCATCATAAAACATGGCAAAATCACACGGACATGAAACACCACTCAATCAGGCTGCCATTCATCATAAATATCACACAGACATGAAACACCACTCAATCTGGCTGCCATTCATCATAAAACATGGAAAATAGCACACGGGCATGAAACACCATTCAATCTGGCTGCCATTCATCATAAAGCATGGCAAATATCACACGGACACGAAACACCACTCAATATGGCTGCCATTTATCATAAAACATGGCAAATATCACAAAACATGGCAAATATTTTGCAACGATCAGATGAGAATCACATTTCTAGTGGCCTCAGTTTGTTCCCTGAAAGAGCAATAAAACAATTTTTTTATTTCTTTAAATGATAGAAGGAGAAACGATAAAATGAATGCTGAAAACCGCATGAAAAAATAACAAACACTTCAAAGGTTACAATGGTTTGCCATTTTTAATTTGACATTTTTTTTCTGATTAATTTATTAAATGGAATTAATAATTTATTATCAAATGAAAAGGAAATAGAAAATGTGTTCACAGAACACGGATGCCCCACATATCGCTTTGATAGTAAACAAGACAAAAGCCAAAGTCCAAAAGTGGGAGATACTCCATGGCTAAGTGTCAAAGCAAAAATAGAAATTCATTTTGTGCATCTACACACCATAAAGAAGCTACATACCAAGCATCTAGCAATTACAGTTTAGAAGCTTTACGAGTTACAAGGCAAAATTGTCGAAAAGGGGGATATAATCCATGACCTGGGGTCGAATGAAAAATCGAAATAAACTTTGCGCATCTACTCATCACAAAGAAGCTATATACATGTACCAAGTTTCAGGTATGTAGCTAGTACGGTTTAAAAGTTTTACGAGTTACAAGGTTGGTAACGGACGGACAAGGGTAACACTAAATGCATACAAATGTAATTTTTTTTTTTATTTCCATCAATTCTTTTTTTATTGCAATTTTTGTCGTGCCCACTTGCGGAGAGCACAATATGGTCGGCACATTGGCGTACGTGCGTCCTATTAAAGTTTTTCGGTATACTATCAAAGCTTGCTTAGTACATGTACTATCAAATGCCTCGGCGGGCACAACGTGCAGGCTGCAGACATCTCATTAGAATAGGGTTGGAAAAATATTGCATAAATTTGCATAAAATGTACAAATATTAAAACTTGCATAACTTTTGATCGGATTAAACTTTTTGGATGGGGATTTCTGTATGTGGCTTATATTGTCATTATCTACCAGATTACAAAACATAGTTTGAAGATTATATTTTCCATTTACTTCCCCTTGAAACCATTTGTGACCATACATCATTGTTTACCATACCATTTAGTCAATTGTGAATAATTTCAAAGTGATGCTCATTCACAGTGTATTAACTCATAACACACAAGAGTAATACATAGTATATATACTAGATGGCCGCGGCCCGCATGATGGCCGCGGCCAATATGCCGACTATATAGCACTGTCCGCAAGCGGGCAGAACAAAAAATGGAACCACTAAAGAACAAGAAACGAGGCAAAGCCACGAAGGCCAGGTTTTTTCCAAGCATGGACACTTGGATAACATAATTATACCCACTTTTTGTAGACTAGATGGCCATGGCCTGCATGTCGCGCCTTGGGGCGAGGCATGGACACTAAACAAATAGATATAGTAGATGGAAAAACTTTAACGAAACAAACTTTCAACCGGAACACACGGGACGTACGGACGGACGGACGGACGGACGTAATGCCAAAATGCGACGATATCGCGCTTTCCCGCAAGTGGTGCGACAATGATGATAAACACCCATGTGAAGTAATAAGGTAATGGGTGAAGCAGTTGCAGAGATATAGTACACGAAAAAACTTTAACAAATAAATTCAAAGTAATTTGACCTTGACATTGCGCACAGGGGCCGCACGGTTGTGGGTTAGAGTGAAAATATGGACGATGATAAACACCCATGTGAAGTTTCAAGGTAATGGGCGAAGCAGTTGCAGAGATATAGTATAACAACAAAGTTTTAACCAACACATTTAACCAGACGTACGTTAAAAAGTTAACGTTGAAAATGGCTAAGTCAATTACGTAGAAATAATAGGTGAAGGTAAAAAAATGGTCACATGTTGGATAGTTGTATGTGGTAGGCACATTGGTTATGAAGCAGTGAAAGTTTGGTGGTCCTAGGTGGTACAGTACCAAAGAAATGGACTTAAACACGAAAAGTTAACATTGTAAACGCGAAAAGTTAACATTGAAAATGGCTAAAGTCGACTGCGCGGAAAAAATGGGTTCAAGTTAAAAAAAAAAAAGTAACATGTTGGATAGTGATTTATGGTGGGCGGACCCCTTGATTATGAAGCTGTGAAGTTTGGTGGTCCTAGGTCGTACAGTACCAAAGAAATGGACTTAAACACGAAAACTTAACATTGAAAACGCGAAAACTTAACATTGAAAATGGCTAAGTCGATTGCGCGGAAAAAATGGGTCAAGTTAAAAAAAAAGTAACATGTTGGATAGTGATATGTGGTGGGCACCCCTTGATTATGAAGCTGTGAAAGTTTGGTGGTCCTAGGTGGTACAGTAACAAAGAAATGGACTCAAACACGAAAACTTAACATTGATTGTGGACGCCGCCCGCCGCCCGCCCGGCTTTCGCCAATCCAATAGCCTGGATTTTTTTTCTCCAAAAACCTGGCTAAAAATGTGCAATGATCTGCTTATGCAAAATAATCTTACAGAAATGACGATGTACTATATTTATTAAACTTGCTGACCTACTTCAGAAAAAGCATTTAGATTAGCAGAACTTAGTTATACTCTTGAGCATTGATTTATTTATCAGTGCATCACGCTTCGTTTAGTACCCACATTTATTTGATTTGACACACCAACATTTAGAAATTTTATAATTTTTCCATAGTATGACATGCCATTTATTTGACACACCAACTCAAAATAGTAGATAAAACACTGCTTGTGTTTACCCTATTGGCAGATTTGATGACGAGGTGCATTGTGAGTCCATCCGTAGGTGTATGGACAGGTAAGGATCATGGACGGGTCGGTCCACGCGCGAAGACGAGTCTGATCACCAACATAAGACAGACAGACCGGACCACATTTCATATGGACAGGTCGGACCACAACGAATTATGTTACAATCTATGAAAACAAGAATTCTGCTACGGAAGTGGTGTCGCGCCTGCCAGGCATTTGACTGCAACATGATCATGTGCGAAAGTAAGCATAAAAAATCGCCCGAGAAGGGCATGCTTAAAACACGAAAAAAGATCAAGGTTGAAGAAACATTTTGATATAAAAAAATGGCGTGGTATTTCCACAACTATGTGCAGGTCAAAAAGGTGAAGGTCATGTTAATGGTGGCATTAGTGTGTTCCAAATGCTTACATGTATCAAGTTTCCAAATATAGAAGCAATCCATCAAGTAATAATAATGTTATACGATGATGAAGAAACTTGTACAAACGTTCTGACGCAAACAAATGGCTATGTGTTTCTACAATAATGTGAAGGTAAAACAGGTCAAGGTAATGTTAATAGCGGCATACAAATACAAACATGTATGACAGAGAGATAAATAAAATAAAAGTGTCTTCCAAATGCTCAACTATATCAGGTGTCCAAATATTGAAGCAATCTATCAAGTAATATTACAGTTATACCATGATGACAAAGTTTGTACAAACAGATATAACTTGACTCGTGTGTGAAATATGAAGCAAATCAAAGCAAGGAAACAGAAAATATAGGTCATTTACACGAGCGTCCGAGCGTTAAGGTTTCGAGATGCACAAAGTATGTGACCTTGACCCTGGGCTTAGAAGGGGTGGCACGGACGTGGATTTGCCACAGCGCAGTAGAGGACCATTGGAGCAATGCGTGTGTGAAATATAATTTTTGAAGACGGACTGACGGACACAGACAGACGGACGGACGGACGGACACGGACGGGCGGACGGACGGACGGACGGACGGGCGTTCCAACATTTTGGGTTTATGGGGTATTTCCATTGTTTGAAGAACAAAGAAAAAGCCCCTAAACAACAATAGAGTTTATGAGCTTACGGAACATTACAAAGGAATCTTTTGTTCCTAACCACGCCCCTAAGCTCTCAAACCCCCGGACGTTGGCCCGGACGGACGGACGGACGTGGATGGACGGACGGACGGACCACTAATCTTACCAGTAGGTCAAACAGATATAACTTGACTTGACCTATAGACAGAACTGTCCCGCAGCCGAATAGAATAGGCGTCAAACAGTTCAGTAAGTTTTTAGAGTATAATCCTAGTTTATAAACACATTACCTTGGCTGGGATTATTGATTTATATTGGTTGATTTACTCAGTCATGCACGAGTTGATTCCCTTTTTAGTGCGCGATAAATTGAATTATAAAAGCAGTTTTACTCCTAAATTCGTTAATGTGTGCAATAGGGTTTCGCATGTAAATAAAGTGTTAATAACACTTCTAGTTCATTAATTCAGTAATATAAGGTACAATATTTTAGTGGCAGTATTTCTTGCTAGTTTATAAATTAGGACTGGTCCTGTTTATAGATATGTAAAGAAATCATGGCAGATTCCCTGAAGGGCGTGTTTGTAGACTAGTCTACACCTATACAGTTTAATACAACAATAGGTTACAAGAAAAATCTATACAAATGGTATTTAGGTATTGTAAACAGTGGGTTACATATCGTATAAGCATATACAATAGTCGACATGATGTACAAGCATACAAAATAGTCTACAGCATCTACAATAGGGTTCAATATGTTACGGTGCATAGGGTACAAGGGCACAAACTAGTCTACAGCATCTACAATAGGGTACGATGTGTTACATAGGGTACAGGGGCACAAAGTAGTCTACAGCATCTCCAATAGGGTACGATGGGGTACAAGGGCACACAATAGTCTACAGCATCTACAATAGGATACAATGGGTTACACAGGGTACAGGGGCACAAAATAGTCTACAACATCTACAATAGGGTACAAATGGGTTACATAGGGTACAAGGGCACAAACTAGTCTACAGCATCTACAATAGGGTACAATGGGTTACATTGGGTAGAAGGGCACAAAATAGTCTACAACATCTACAATAGGGTACAATGGGTTACATAGGGTACAAGGGCACAAAATAGTCTACAACATCTACAATAGGGTACAAATGGGTTACATAGGGTACAAGGGCACAAAAAAGTCTACAACATCTACAATAGGGTACAATGGGTTACATAGCGTACAAGGGCACAAAATAGTCTACAGCATCTACAATAGAGTACAAATGGGTTACATAGGGTACAAGGGAACACTAGATGGCCGCGGCCTGCATGTCGCGCCTTGTGGCGAGGCATGGACACTAACAAAAAAGATATAGTATAACAAAAAAATTTAACCAAAAAACTTAACCAAAAACTTTAACCGGACACACGTAGGTACGTATGTACGCCAAAGTGCCGACTATATCGTGCTTTCCACACGCGGGCGCAACAAAAACTTAACCAAAAACTTTAACCAAAAAACTTAACCAAAAACTTTAACCAAAAACTTCAAAGTGATTTGACCTTGACATTGGGCACAGGGGCCGCACGGGAGGGGGGTAGAATGAAAATATAGATGATGATAAACACCCATGTGAAGTTTCAAGGTAATGGACAAAACAGTTGCAGAGATATAGTATAACAAAAAACTTAACCAAAAAACTTAACCAAAAACTTTAACCACAAAACTTAACCAAAAAATTTAACCAAAAACTTTAATCAAAGAACTTAACCAAAAACTTCAAAGTAATTTAACCTTCACATTGGGCACAGGGGCCGCACGGGAGGGGGGTAGAATGAAAATGTAGATGATGATAAACACCCATATGAAGTTTCAAGGTAATGGGCAAAGCAGTTGCAGAGATGTAGTATAACGAAAAACTTTAACAAAAAACTTAACCAAAATACTTAACCAAAAAACTTAACCGAAAAATTTAACCATAAAACTTAACCAAAAACTTCAAAATAATTTGACCTTGACATTGGGCACAGGGGCCGCACGGGAGGGGGGTAGAATGAAAATATAGATGATGATAAACACCCATATGAAGTTTCAAGGTAATGGGCAAAGCAGTTGCAGAGATGTAGTAGAACGAAAAACTTTAACCAAACAACTTAACCAAACAACTTAACCAAAAAACTTAACCAAAAAACTTAACCAAAAACTTTAACCAAAAAACTTAACCAAAAACTTCAAAGTAATTTGACCTTGACATTGGGCACAGGGGCCGCACGAGAGGGGGGTAGAATGAAAATATAGATGATGATAAACACCCATGTGAAGTTTCAAGGTAATGGGCAAAGCAGTTGCAGAGATATAGTATAAGGAAAAAGTTTAACCAAAAAGTTTAACCAAAAAACTTAACCAAAAACTTTAACCAAAAACTTTAACCAAAAAATTTAACCAAAAAATTTAACCAAAAACTTTAAACAAAAAACTTAACCAACAACTTCAAAGTAATTTGACCTTGACATTGGGCACAGGGGCCGCACGGGATGGGGGTAGAATGAAAATATAGATGATGATAAACACCCATATGAAGTTTCAAGGTAATGGGCAAAGCAGTTGCAGAGATGTAGTATAACGAAAAACTTTACCAAAAAACTTAACCAAAAAACTTAACCAAAAAACTTAACCAAAAAACTTAACCAAAAAACTTAACCAAAAATTTTAACCAAACAACTTAACCAAAAACTTCAAAGTAATTTTACCTTAACATTGGGCACAGGGTCCGCACGGGAGGGGGGTAGAATGAAAATATAGATGATGATAAACACCCATGTGAAGTTTCAAGGTAATGGGCAAAGCAGTTGCAGAGATACAGTATAAGGAAAAAGTTTGACCAAAAAACTTAACCAAAAAACTTAGCCAAAAACTTTAAACAAAAAACTTAACCAAAAACTTCAAAGTAATTTGACCTTGACATTGGGCACAGGGGCCGCACGGGAGGGGGTAGAATGAAAATATAGATGATGATAAACACCCATGTGAAGTTTCAAGGTAATGGGCAAAGCAGTTGCAGAGATATAGTATAAGGAAAAAGTTTAACCAAAAAACATAACCAAAAAACTTAACCAAAAACTTTAACCAAAGAACTTAACCAAAAACTTTAACCAAAAAACTTAACCAAAAAACTTAACCAAAAACTTTAACCAAAGAACATAACCAAAAACTTTAACCAAAAAACTTAACCAAACAACTTAACCAAACAACTGAACCAAACAACTTAACCAAAAACTTTAACCGGACACACGTAGGGCCGCACGGGAGGGGGGTAGAATGAAAATATAGATGATGATAAACACCCATGTGAAGTTTCAAGGTAATGGGCAAAGCAGTTGCAGAGATATAGTATAATGAAAAACTTTAACCAAAAAACTTAACCAAAAAACTTAACCAAAAACTTTAACCAAAGAACTTAACCAAAAACTTTAACCAAAAAACTTAACCAAGAAACTTAACCAAAAACGTTAACCAAAGAACTTAACCAAAAACTTCAACCAAAAAACTTAACCAAACAACTTTAACCGGACACACGTACGTACGTACGTACGTAAGTACGCCAAAATGCCGACTATATCGCGCTTTCCGCAAGCGGGCGCGACAAAATAGTCTACAGCGTCTACAATAGGGTACAATGGGTTACATAGGGTACAAGGGCACAAAATAGTCTACAACATCTACAATAGGGTACGATGGGTTACATAGGGTACATGGGCACACAATAGTCTACAACATCTACAATAGGGTACAATGGGTTACATAGGGTACAAGTGCACACAAATAGTCTACAGCATCTACATTATAGTACGATAAGGTACAATGGGTTACATAGGGTACAAAATAGTCTACAGGCACACACAATATCTACGAGCATACACGAGATGGCCACTGCCCGCATGTCGTGCCCGCCGAAGCTTGATAGTATACCGAAAAACATTAACCAAGAAATAAACAGGTACGGACAGATTAGATAAGTAGAACTCGACTAACAAGTCGTGTACATCAACCTCTCATGAATACATAATATTTTTTCAAACGGATGTACATTTGAACCTCTCTAAACCGGACACCTTGGGGGTCCCCAGGGTGTCCGGTTTTGAGAGGCTCTACTGTAATCAGGTGTACCGCGTAATCCGTGAAAAAGTACATGGTTTGTCAATATGAGCAGGCACACTCTTTAAAAATACTAGCTGGCCGAGGCCCACATGTCGCGCCTGCTGAGGCTTTGATCGATTACCGACAAACTTTAACTTTAGCACGCCAAAGTGTCAGCTATATTGTGCTGTCTGCAAGTGGACGCGACAAACATGAAGAAACCTCCATGAACGGAACAGCTGGATAGGTTCCCAGGGTGTCCGATATAGAGATTTTCAACTGCGCATCTATTCTATGACAATCCCAAGTACAATTGGGATCATGACCAGTGTTATTATAATTGATAAATTGCTATGAGACAAATCACAGTTAAGCACCCAGACGTTCACAGGTTGTTCCACTGTATGTATAAAACTGCAGCAGGACACGTACCTCCATGTGCTCCCAAATGTGGCTGCCGTAGGTAAGGAGTTGACGGCGGCTATCGGGGTTGGATATCATCGGCTGGGCAAACATTTCCTTTATCATGGAGGACATATTCTTTGGGTTCTGTATCATCTGCACATGTATGGTAGATAATTACAGCACAATTACAAAATACTCACAGCAATGTGAAAATACGTATTGATTTTCAAATTGAGTAGTGAAAATACTGTAATAAAGTTGAAAACTTACTTAGTTGAGTTATAAAAAGCAAACAGTTTTTAAAAAAAATATATTTTTTATCATTTGTTCCTATTTAATATGGAAGACAATCAATAATTAATTTGTAAAAGTAAAATATGCATTGAATTTGAAATATGGGGGTATAATACTCTTAGATACAAAACTTATCTGGAGCGCTGGTTATTATGTAATTGCATTAAAGTCCGATGTTACCATGGCATTAGACTACCAACTCATGCCTACCATGGCCATAAGGGCAATAATCCACCGACACATAACACACACTTATTGCAATAACAATGTATTTGGATAGGGGCTTCCCAAGTAGTATATAGGGAGTCAGTTCATTACCGCGGCGGCTCAGGAATAGATTAGAGGTCACATTCCCCCCCCAAGGGGGTAATATTTGACCCAAATTAAGGTTAATTTACAGAGCAAAAAGTGTCTCCCAACAAGAAAAAAAGACCGTGTTGTGAAACGGGGTATCTTTTTTTATTTTCGGAACACTTTAATCACAACACGAAAAAGTAGCCGAAAACATCCACCTTTTTGTAACTAGTCTTAAACTAATCCGCCTCATATTTTGGTTTTTCAAAAAGTGGCCTAGAACCGGCATGCCGTTTTTGGAAAAGTACCCGAAAATGGTAGTCGAAATAGGGTAAAATAGGGGTCTATAGTAGTATTTATAAAATGTGTTTTTCCCGTGGGAGGGACTTATTATTTTACCAAGTTTGATTAAATAGAAATGTTCGTTAATGAAAATTAAACTATAAAAGAGCGTTCAATTAAAGAAATGCTACACTTAAAATAGTAAATTAATTAATATAATTATATTCCTGGGAAAATATTATATTTGCTCAGATATAAGAGAAAAAATTTAAAAATGTCACACAACAAGAAAAAATGTATAACCAAATCCGTACCTAAAATTCCTCACACAACCACTAGTGAGATACGTAGGGTTGATATACAAAGCCCTTCCCCAAAAATCAGAGAGCTTCGCTCTGAGTTGGTGAGGATGGGAGTTGTATTTTCACGAAGGTTGAGAGAGAAGGGGCTTACAAAACTTATAAACGAGAGAAAAAATGAGGAGTACACGAAAAGATTTCACAGAGCCCACGCTCGAGGGGTGTTCAAGGGAATAGAAAATAAAGATACAGAAAATATTGCACAGAGGCTGGCAGATGAGGCCTCTTTTAGTATCAGGAGTAAAAATATTGAAAAAGTAGAAAAGAGAGTTCCGAAAACAGATTTAATAAAAAATATAGTGTCCGAGGGGGAGGAAATATTAGAAGATTACAAACAGAAAGAAATAGAAACAGTGAAAGGATGTAGGGTGGATACAGTAAAACTTCGAAGAAAGCTTCAAAGGGACAACACCGATAGAATAATGAAGGAATTGGAACCCATGTTAACCGGGAGTTTTTATCTCAGGTACTCGTTTTCTTATAGATTGGAGCATATTGAGGAAAAAGATTCGAAAGAAAGGGTAAAAACTAAAACTATAATATTTTATAAAAATTTTAAAGGAAGTACGTGGTTCAGGGATTACAAAGAAGTTTCCAAATGGGTTACGAAACAGGAGGAGGAAAGACTAAATATAGATAAAATAGATAGACCGAATACCAAATGGAGCTTCATAAGATGGATAGCTGTCTGGGTAAAAATAGTACACTGCACTTCCACAAAAGATACGGGAATGAAGTCCGAAAAAGTAGCCGGAGGAAGACTGCCAGAGTGGTTACGATACAAAAAAGGAATTAAACCACTAGACACTTTTAACGATGATCGCTGTATATTTAGATGCTTGGCACTTCATACTACAGAAGGGCTACGAGCGGACAGAAGTTCCACAAAGACGGAAGATTTACGATACACATACTTGAAATTCTGTGAAACGAAAAGGCGCGAACTACCAACCGGAGCAATACCATTTAAGGACATCAAGAAAATCGAAGAGTGTTCTAAAATAGGAATAGACGCGTACGAACCAACAGAAGATGGAACGTGGTTTTTAAGAAACGTTGCCGCGCACTACGACGAAGTCGGTACAAAGAAAATGAAAATTGGGGTTTACGGAGACCACGCATTTTTAATTACAGACATGAACAAAGCATGTACAAATTATTGTTGCTCGGAATGCAACCAACGTCTTACAAAGTCGAGCAACCTACTTCGTCACGCAGCAACATGAATGAAGGGGGAAACGTTAGTCTCTTGTAAAGGAAATAAAATTGATAGACCACTATCGGCGTTTGAAAAAGCATTTTACCCAAGGCCTAAATGTAGCAAGAAATCTCTCACTTGGATACAATCTTTCGAGGGATCCCACATTCATACGGAGGTATGTGGACACGTGGGAGAAAGAGTTGTAGCCGGAGCTCCAGTCGACGGGTTTTGCGGGGAAACTGGAACTGTGTATCAATTTCACGGGTGTCATTGGCACGGCTGTCCGAAACATTGCAAGGATAGGAAAAGAAGAGAGGTTGCTTACCCAAAAACGACCGCACACGATGAGGAAATCCGGAAAGAGTTTCATTTGGAAAGGATTTGGGAGTGTGAGTACAAACCAACAACCACAGAAATCTCGCCGGAGATTCAACTACCCCCCACAATTATTTACCCACACCAGATTGTGTACGATTTTGAATCTTACATGGATGATTCGAACGAGAAAAAGAATCCATCGATAGACCTGGAGTTTTTAAACACGCACACTCCAATAAGTGTAAGTATCAGGGATACACTCTCTAACACAACAACTCACATTTGTGAAGCGGATACTTCAAAGTTAGTACAGCGGTTTATTGAAGAATTGGAAAAAAGGAGGGAAGAAATTAGTGAAGTAATTGGAAAGGACCCCGTTTACGGGTACCCAACAGATTTTAACAGACTTCCAGGTAAGCAGAAGAAAGAAATACAAAGATGGATTTCGCAAGTTCCCGTTCTAGGGTTTAACTCCAGTTCATACCATATAAATTTAATGAAGAAACACTTAGTAGGGATCCTGGCCGATTCAACAAAGAAAGCAATAGTTGGAAAGAAAGCTAACAAGACTATTTTTATATTTACTCCGAAGTTCAGGTTTCTAGACGTTAAACTATATATTTCCCCAACGATTAATTATGCAAGTTGGATTAGAGCGTACGGATGTGAGGGAGAAAAATCCTTCTTTCCATACGAATGGTTTGATTCTCCCGAAAAGCTGGATTACTAGGGATTACCTCCACTAAAATGCTGGTCTAACAAACTTAACCCGGACCAAATGATTACAAAAAAGAATTGAAAGAATGTAACGGGATTTTCAAAGCACAAGGGATGAAGACGTTTCGAGATTGGTTGAAATACTATAACAACTTGGACGTAGAACCGTTTTCAGAAGCCGCAGGAAAAATGGCTCAATTTTATAAAACAAAAGGGATTGACATGTTTAAAGATGCAGTTACACTTCCAGGAGTTGCTTTACAATACATTCTTCGAGGAACCGTAAAAAATTATGTAAAACCGTACGAAACCAAATAAAGCAGAGCCGCAGACGCGATCTGCCCACCACTGTTTGCACCCGAAAAAGAAGTATATGAAATGATGAAAGGAGCTTTGGTAGGAGGTCCTTCAATCGTATTTACAAGACACGCCGAAGCTGGAGTTACTAAGATTAGATCCACACCAGACGGGGAGGGAAAGCTCTGCCAATCTGTGTTAGGGTTTGACGCGAACGCTTTATACCTCTCCACGTTGAGTAAAGTAATGCCGTGTGGACAGGGACGCCTATTCAAAGTACCACACCCATTTAACACACAAAAGCTCGCCAATTTCTCCGAACAGGTTTTATTTGAGGAATGGTTTGGATTTGCAGAAGTTGATATAGAAGTTCCTCCAAATCTTAAAGAGAAGTTTTCCGAAATGTCTCCAATATTTATAAATCGCGTTGTTGAGGAAAAACGAAGTTCCGGAGTACATGCTGGATTATTTACGAGACACCAATCGCACAAGAGGGGAAGGTAGAAAGCTAGTTGGGGCGATGTCGGCAGAAAAAGTATTGTTATACGCACCACTTTTAAAATGGTATTTAAAACACGGATTCATAATAACAGGACTTCACAGAGTTATAGACAAAGCAGGAAAACCCTTTGAATGGTTTGTCAAAGAGGTTACAGCCGCACGGAGAGCTGGAGACGCTGATAGAGCAAAAGCACCAATTGCCGAGATAATGAAACTACTAGGCTAGCTCCTCCGCTGCGGAAAAATTATTGAATCACCCGAAAATCACTTATTCACATCCTACACGAAGGATGAAGCTTGTGTTGACAAGGCTTTGAGATCCGCGTATTTCGAAGATCTAGAGGAAATAGGAGACGCGTACGAGATATCCTCCAGAAGGGTTATTTCTTCAATGACTCGGCCCTTTCACTGTGGAATTGCCGTCTATCAACTCGCCAAACTAAGAATGTTAGAGTTCTACTACGATTTCCTGGATAAGTACGTCGATAGATCTGATTTTGAATTAATACAAATGGATACTGACAGCTTGTACATGGGAGTTAGTGGAAAAAACGGAAATTTAGATGACATGATAAAACCACACATGTTAGAAAGTTTTAACAAAAATAAAGACCAATGGTTAGCATGGGATAAATGGAGTAAGAGAGAACCAGGACTTTTCAAGACAGAGTATCACGGAGATCGCGCAATCGCGCTGTGCAGCAAGTGCTACGCTGTTGGGCAACCGAAAACATCTCAAATAAAATAAAAACATTCGGCTAAAGGACTATCCGCAAGACAAAACACTCTTACATGGGGTAGGTATGAGGATGCCCTACACCACGCCGGAATAGATCGGGGCGGGGCAAATAAATAGAGGGAATAAGGATGGAGTTATGAAAACATACACACAGAATAAGCTAGGACTTTCCGCCTACTACGATAAGAGAAGAGTTTTACCAGACGGAATTCACACAGAACCGCTTTAGGAAAGCCATTTATGAAAATGTAGAGGGGTAGTTTTTCATTTCAAAAAGTATAAATTATGGGGGCCTTTTTTACGATAAAATGAACAACATTCTCAAATTTATGCTAAAAAATAATAACAACTCTCACTCTCACTCTCACTCTCACCACCCAGCTCAAATTATTTAGATTACTAAAATGCGTGGGGCACAAGACTCGGAGTTTATACACGGCTTCACGCGTTTTTTTAACAGGAACCACAACCTTCTCCTTTGGCTTTTTCCAATCTTCTCTCGATAGGCTCAATATAAACTCATCACACTTCCATATCTCTGTAAGACCGTCTTGATCCAATATGATACTTCTTTTTAATTTCGTAGGCAGGAATAACCCCACGAAGATTGTAGAATATCTACTAACGCTTCTCGGCTAATAAAAGTTTTCGGCATATCTTATTCAAGATTTGCTTTATATACAATACTGGAAATAAATGTTCAATATAAATTCATAACTGGGAAATAAATCCCTCATAATAACAACGGGAGATGGAATTAAACTTGATCAAATAGAACAATTCTCAAAATTCACACAAAAAATAAGAGATTTTATAAAATGAGGAATTACGCAACTACCAACGGCATCTTTCTAGGTCTTCCAACAGCTCTCCTATTTTTTCTCTGACTACAGGATTTTTCTTCCAATCTTCTCTCGATACACCCGTTATAAAGTCGTCATATTTCCAAATCATTTTGAGGCGTCTGGTTCCAATATGATACTTCTTCCTAATTTCGTAGGCAGGAATAATCCCGCGAGATCGTAGAATATCGAGCACATCTTCATTGGTAATAACAGACTTAGGCATAATTCGTTAATAATTAACTTTATAATTAGAATAATGTTTAACAGAAATGAAAACTAATTAAATCAGATTCTAATCCATATCTCTATCCCAACCCCAAGGATCCTCTACACGAGAAGTTGAAGGGGCCAACACAGGGGTAGAAGGCGTAGTGAATCTGTGTCTCAACCCTAGTGGCAAGGTTTTATTATTATTATAAATTACATAAACAACAACCCCAACAACGCCCGCCACACCCACAGCAGGTAAAACCCAACCATTTGGAGGAGCAACTTCTTTAGTTTTAATCACTTTTCACACGGTAATTCATTTATCACTTTTAAAAGCCCCCTAAATTCCTCTTCCGAATTTCTTCCTTCTTCCGAAGTTTCTTTCTCTTCCGAAGTTTCTTTCTCTTCAGTTTCTAAAAATTCTTCAGGTTGCGACCTCTTATAAACTTTACATTCCACCGTATTTTCTCCATTCCATATTTTTTTTAAGCCGCGCACTACCAATTCCATACTTTTTCTTCAGCGTGTCTGCATTATTTTTGTTTTCCTCGTGCTGAAATAATTTCTTGAATATCTTCGCGAGATAAAAAAAACTTTGTCATTTCTTTTTTATAAAGCTCTATACTAACTTCAGAAAGTTGTTCGAAATGCTCGAAATGCTCGAAATGCTCGAAATGCTTGAAAATATTTAAACACAAAGGGGGGACCAAGCACAATTTTATAAAAAACGTTTACGCATTAATTACTAAGAATGCTTAACAATTAATGAGTAATGCTTAACAATGCTCAGCAAAATGCTTAGCAATTTATTTTACAAAGGGGGGACCAAGCATAATTTTATTTTTTTAAAACACAAAGGGGGGACCAAGCACAATTTTATTTTACAAAATTACAAAGGGGGGGACCAAGCATAATTTTTTTATTTATAAAACAATCGCAGGATATAAAATCTTGGGCAAAATATGCTCGAAATGCTCGAAATGCTCGTCAAACTGCGTCTAACTTTCGTTAGAATTGCGTTAGATTGCGTTAGGTTTTAGTTAAAACGCACCTAATGTATCTTTCGTAAATTTTTAATAGTAATTTAATAGTAAAACTGGTGTAAGCTAGATTTTAAAGTACCAAATAGATTTAAATTGAAGTCTACTAAGTTGTAATATTATTGTACCGGTGCGTTTTAACTAAAACCTAACGCAATCTAACGCAATTTTAACGCAAGGTAGACGCAGTCTAACGAGCATTTCGAGCATTTCCAGCATTTCGAGCATATTTTGCCCAAGATTTTATATCCTGCGATTGTTTTATAAATAAAAAAATTATGCTTGGTCCCCCCCTTTGTAATTTTGTAAAATAAAATTGTGCTTGGTCCCCCCTTTGTGTTTTAAAAAAATAAAATTATGCTTGGTCCCCCCTTTGTAAAATAAATTGTTTAGTAATTGTTAAGCATTTTGCTGAGCATTGTTAAGCATTACTCATTAATTGTTAAGCATTGTTAGTAATTAATGCGTAAACGTTTTTTTATAAAATTGTGCTTGGTCCCCCCTTTGTGTTTTATAAAAATAAAATTGTGCTTGGTCCCCCCTTTGTGTTTTAAAAAAATAAAATTATGCTTGGTCCCCCCTTTGTAAAATAAATTGTTTAGTAATTGTTAAGCATTTTTCTGAGCATTGTTAAGCATTACTCATTAATTGTTAAGCATTGTTAGTAATTAATGCGTAAACGTTTTTTATAAAATTGTGCTTGGTCCCCCCTTTGTTTTTAAATATTTTCAAGCATTTCGAGCATTTCGAGCATTTCGAGCATTTCGAACAACTTTCTGAAGTTAGTATAGAGCTTTATAAAAAAGAAATGACAAAGTCTTTTTTATCTCGCGAAGATATTCAAGAAATCATTTCAGCACGAGGGAAAACTAATGCAGACACGCTGAAGAAAAAGTATGGAATTGGTAGTGCGCGGCTTAAAAAAATATGGAATGGAGAAAATACGGTGAATGTAAAGTTTATAAGAGGTCGCAACCTGAAGAATTTTTAGAAACTGAAGAGAAAGAAACTTCGGAAGAGAAAGAAACTTCGGAAGAGGAAGAAATTTCGGAAGAGGAAATTTAAGGGGGCTTTTAAAAGTGATAAATGAAATTACCGTGTGAAAAGGTGATTAAAACTAAAGAAGTTGCTCCTCCAAATGGTTGGGTTTTACCTGCTGTGCGTGTGGCGGGCGTTGTTGGGGTTGTTGTTTATGTAATTTATAATAATAATAAAAACCTTGCCACTAGGGTTGAGACACAGTTCACTACGCTTCTACCCCTGTGTTGGCCCCTTCAACTTCTCGTGTAGAGGATCCTTGGGGTTGGGATGGGATGAGATATGGATTAGAATCTGATTTAATTAGTTTTTCATTTATGTTAAACATTATTCTAATTATAAAGTAATTATTAACGAATTATGCCTAAGTCTGTTATTACCAATGAAGATGTGCTCGATATTCTACGATCTCGCGGGATTATTCCTGCCTACGAAATTAGGAAGAAGTATCATATTGGAACCAGACGCCTCAAAATGATTTGGAAATATGACGACTTTATAACGGGTGTATCGAGAGAAGATTGGAAGAAAAATCCTGTAGTTAGAGAAAAAAATAGGAGAGCTGTTGGAAGACCTAGAAAGATGCCGTTGGTAGTTGCGTAATTCCTCATTTTATAAAATCTCTTATTTTTTGTGTGAGTTTTGAGAATTGTTCTATTTGATCAAGTTTAATTCCATCTCCCGTTGTTATTATGAGGGATTTATTTCCCAGTTATGAATTTATATTGAACATTTATTTCCAGTATTGTATATAAAGCAAATCTTGAATAAGATATGCCGAAAACTTTTATTAGCCGAGAAGCGTTAGTAGATAATCTACAATCTCGTGGGGTTATTCCTGCCTACGAAATTAAAAGAAGTATCATATTGGATCAAGACGGCTTACAGAGATATGGAAGTGTGATGAGTTTATATTGAGCCTATCGAGAGAAGATTGAAAAAAGCCAAAGGAGAAGGTTGTGGTTCCTGTTAAAAAACGCGTGAAGTGTGTTATAACTCCCGAGTCTTGTGCCCCACGCATTTTAGTAATCTAAATAATTTGAGCTGGGTGGTGAGAGTGAGAGTGAGAGTGAGAGTTGTTATTATTTTTTAGCATAAATTTGAGAATGTTGTTCATTTTTATCGTAAAAAATGGCCCCCATAATTTATACTTTTTGAAAAACTACCCCTCTACATTTTCATAAATGGCTTCCTAAAGCGGTTCTGTGTGAATTCCGTCTGGTAAAACTCTTCTCTTATCGTAGTAGGCGGAAAGTCCTAGCTTATTCTGTGTGTATGTTTTCATAACTCCATCCTTCATTCTAAACCCTCTATTTGTGCCCCGATCTATTCCGGCGTGGTGTAGGGCATCCTCATACCTTCCCCATGTAAGAGTGTTTTGTCTTGCGGATAGTCCTTTAGTAGTATATAAGAGTCAAAATGATACCACCACCCTCTGGAAGCCACCGGCTACACGTGGTGCCTCCCACCGGGTGGTGCTATAATTAATGACTCTTATATACTACTCAGATTTTCCTCCATTTTTATGAGAATATTTATGAGAATGGGAGTAATTTTAATTTTTCAAAACACGAAGGGGGGAGTAGGCATAATTTTAATTTTTCAAAACACGAAGGGGGGAGTAGGCATAATTTTAATTTTTCAAAACACAAAGGGGGGAGTAAGCATAATTTTTTAAAAACACACCTACTGTTCGGCGGGTATGTATGAGAACATATTTTTCACCATATATTTATGACATGAGAAGATACACCCAGTAGTATAGAGGGATTCAAAATGATACCACCTAACGGTGGTATCATTTCTCCACCCTCTATACTACTCCACCACCCCCCGAAAAATCAAAAATTGGTTAACGAGGAAATTGTCTCCCACCAACCACGAAATATTCAAAATTGGTGTCATAAATACATCATGTTTTTTTCACGTCCAATTGAACATATAAATTTAATAGGTTATAATAAAATATTATAAAACAAAATGGATAATAAAATACACAACGAATTGGACGTTTATAATGATTTGATGAAGGATTTTACGCTGTTGTTTCTACAGTATTAAAACACGGTAAAATGACATACTATGTGATATCGAATACATGAAATATCAGCGTAATTTATTACGCTGCGATAAAAAACGTTGCATTTACAATATTAAACCGGCAATTATGTCGCCGGTATAAGTATCAAATTTATATAATGAAGCGACTAAATAGGATCGGAGAAACACTACCGAAACATTATCAAACTAATTTAATACAGTTTAAAATCAAAGATTCGTTTACGGATATGCGTTTCTACAATATCGCTTTTAACGAAGAAATTGGAAAAAAAATTATTAGAAGAAATTGAAAATTATTGAACAGAACTAATTTATGTTATAATCACACCAAGCAGACGACAATGTTCCAATTACACGTGTTATGAACATGTAAATTAGGTGTCCATTTTATAGAGAGATTACACGATTACGTCTTCCAGGATGAAACATAAACACACTGTAATAGTGGTATCATTTTGAATCCCTCTATACTACTGTAATATATACTATAAATTTTTTAATAACTGTGTTGAAGAACTTTACGAAGAATACGGGGGTTATAGTCCTATATATAAATTCTATAAAATGAGAACATAGGCGATATCGAATACATGAAATATCAGCGTAATTTATTACGCTCCGATAAAAACGTTGCATTTACAATATTATACCGGCAATTATGTCAACCATACAAGAGGCAAATACAAACATTAAGACGGATAATGCGTATCGGATATGAAACTAAGGTGTATTATATAAAATTGTTAAAACCCAACGATTCGTTTACGAATATACATTTCTACGATATCGCTTATAAGATATTAATAATTTGTAAAAATTAAAAAAAAAAATAGCAAAAGCCTCCACTCGTGCACAACACCCCCAGCGACTGGGCAGATTTCTAGCCGGCACCCAGCCACTGGGGTGTTGGGACCTTTCTTAAGCCCACGCATCTGTTGGCTCACATTCTGGGTCGCCTTGAACCCCATTGCCAATTCCTCTATTAAGAGAAACCAGCGAAGTAAGACGAGCCTATGTGTGAATTTGGTTTCCGAAATTGCAAAGCTCTTAGGCAGAAATCTTTTAGGCCGGCACCTTTGAGCTACACAATTACATCGCCAAATACACACATATGCATAGACTGCTACCATTAAACAGACGAGACGGACGTCATACCGGATCAACAACATGGC